>CAEGAE010040119.1:0-71228 GCA_903067095.1 Girardinus metallicus
TACAGTAACATCCCCACCAAACAGAGAGTGCGTGGGCTGCTCCCCCCTCCTTTTCTTCAGTGTCATGTGACCTGCTTCTGCAGACCGCCCTAAAACCCCCCCCCCCCCCCCCCCCACACACACACACACACACGCACACACACGCACACGCACATCTGTCTGCACAGGGAGCAGCTCAAACAGTGGTTAAGTTTCTTCCCATTCAAAGTAAAATGCTAAATAGGGCTACTTGGTTCTTAAAGGCAATATGTAAAATAATAATGAACAAAACCAACAAATTCAGCAATTTACCTTAGTGCAGCAATTTAAGTCAGATAAAGAATATTATATTTACTCCCTGCCTAGATGCGGAGCTGGTGATGGACTGGAGCAGCCAGGCATCAGGGAGACCTGTGGGTCGGGGGAGAAGCCCACAACAGACCTGAACAAGAACAGTATGCACTTCCCCAAGTCCCCAAAGAATTTACATCACCAGAAAAAGCTGCAGAATTGTCAAAAGTCACAAACAAAGTCAGGAGAGGGCTATGGAAACTTGCTATATATGTGACAACATAGCTGATTGGACAGAACTGGTTCAGGTGGAAGCATACGTCTGTGGAGAGACAGAAGCATACATGCAAATCTGAATATGGCCAGAATAATAAAGAATTGATTTTATGATGATTACGATGTATTTTGATTACTTGATGCCAAAACCCTAGTCAGGGTTTCCCTCAGTGTATTATAAGCCTGGCGGGCCACCAGGTTTTCCTTGCACCCCACCAGACTAAGTGTTGTCTCTTTATTTTAAATCTTTGTTTATATACTAGTAACAGTGACAGTAAAGACAGATTAAGCTAGGGTTTATAGTTGGCACAGTGAATTGTGCCTTCCCTTCACCTGCCCATTGACCTCGCGCTATTATTTCACTTTATGATGCCTGCACGTGCACCTCCAAATGTTTTGTAACTTTCAATATTTTTCAACAGAAAAACACGATGGGCTGCTAGTGGGCTACCCTATCAGTCCACTAGCCCTGCCCTACTTGGTGGTAGGGCAGGGCTACCACCAGGTGTAGCAGGTTCTCCGGGGGAAACCCTGCTAGTGCCACGTTTATGAAGTAAGAGAACAGTTTTTTTTGTAGGATTTGTTCACACATTAACTGGGCTACCATTAAAATATGTTATGAGCCAAATTATTAGGAGTCATACAGCTTAGCACTTCAGGCAGCTGAAGACATCGGCAGAAGGAGGAAATAGTGAATTTATTAAAAAAGATTAAAAGATTATGTAAACGGGGTTCCACATGCTCAGTGGTAGAGCAGGCACATCATATTCAGAGGCTACAGTCCTCAATGCAGTTGTCCCCGGTCCGATTCCTGTCCATCTACTAAGGAATAAAGGCAATTAATTCCACAAAGACTTTATGAAAATAAAAATCACTGCTGTTGAATGTGTTGCTTTGGAGGCATCTATTGAAACGGAAGCCGTCTTGCAGAGACTTGAGTTACTGCTGTCAAGACAACCTACCAATGCAGTTCCATGATCATCACTGATTTACATGGAACACCACAATAGTAAACATTGAGCTACTGCTGAAATTCAGAGCTTTGGGAATTGCACTGTCAAATGTTTATAATTAAATGAGTATGACACTACAGACTAAAGGATCCTGACTTGAGTTCTCTGTAGTTCCTACAGCTCTACAATTTTACCCTGTACAGTAGTAAAGAAAAACAAGCAAAAATAAAACTCTTTAGTAGAAAATCTTCAAATAAAAGCAGGTAATTTTATTTCAGTCATCATTTGAAAAATAAATTCTCCAGCAACACACTTATGTCCTTTTGTTGTAAATATACTTGTGAATAATATTCATCAGGTCTTATAGGATTGGAGAAAATACCGAATATACTGTAAAAGCAACAGCACATACAGTCAAAATGAGGCACATACTGATGATTCAACAACAAGATGTACAACACTTGTATAGAGGTTATGAGCTTTTCAGAAGAAAAGAATACTGTACAGAGTTCAGTTGACGTTTTACGCACACTTTCCACTCTAACTGGTCACCATCAGAACTGGAGCAATTCCTGAATCTCTGTTTTATAAGGAGCAGGTCCTATAAGTTTAGGACTTCTAAGATATGACATGCAACAATAGATAGTCACAGAGGGACAATAATCATTACATACATTCAGTCTGATAGTCTTTAAAACATATTCCTTAAGCATTTGTTTCTGATTATATGTTATGAAGGACATCTGATATCAAGTTATGAGAATTATTGGTATGTTTTAGAGCTGCAGATGGAGCAAGTAAAAGAAATGAACAGGCAAACCTTTCTGCTAAAACTATTTGAAGCAGCTACAGCACAGAACAATCGGAGGGAAAAACAGATGTATTTCTCTGAATGATTGCTTTTTCTGTCTGGATCCAACAAAAACTAAACAGTCCTCAAAATCTCATTTGATATGGACATTTCTCCTGAATAACAAGTATGCAAACATTTCAAGTCGTTGCCCTTCCTCCAACATTTTTTAAAGGCCAGACTTTGGGAACCATGACAACACTCAGTGGGTATCCATTGAGACAAAGTGAGCTCTGTGTTTACCCAATGAACCACAAGACTAAAATTTTAAGGCTGGACCAAATAAAAAAAAAATTTAAAAAATTGCAGTACAGTTTACATGGTGAAGATTTTATGACTTGGGGAAAAACTGTTAAATTCTTCAGAAAGGTTTGGACTATAAACATAATATCTCAGTTGTGTGCCTCAGCATTTCAGCATGTAGTGATTCATTAAATCCTTGATGAACTCCAGGATTTGAAGAAAGAATAGATATATGATAGGGGAAGGGTAAAAAAAATCTTAAAAATCAAGTTACAGGTTTAAAATAATCATCGCTGTGCTCACTGGGTAAATACACAGCCTACCAAAGACTTGGAGTGCAAAATATTTTAACAAAAGTGGTGGCAGTTACATGAAATAAAGCACAGGAAAGGATACAAATCACAAAGCTGCTTGCAAATACTACTGAACTTTTTGGTGTGTTGTGAAGTTTCTTTAAAAAAAAAGAAGAAAAAGAGCTAGCACAGTGAATAAAAAGGAAAAGAAAAAGAAAATACTGAATTGCAAATGCATAGCAGGGTTAATAAAGTTAGTGCATAAAAAGGCACTTATTGAATATCACACACAATTACTACGATTTCAGTCTCAAGTTAAAAAAGCCGCACTTTTAACCGGTGTTTCAAGTTTTTCGAATTTAAATGAGCGAGAGGAGTTTGATTGCTAAGTAAGGAGAATGGTGATTTATGATTTGTATTAAAAGAAAATGTCTAAAATTGCAAAGAGGACTCGTTTTTTTTCCATCGGGAAGTCAGTCAAATGGCACGAAAATGAAATAAATACCAACTGCTTTCTGTTCCTCATTTGGGCAATAACATGCCGTAGTGCTGTGGCTTGAAACATTCATCATCAAGTCAATACTAAAATGGTAAAAATGTAAACTCAGAGATTCAAACATGAGCATAATTTTGGCAAATCAAAGCATGATTCATGAATTGTCATACATGCTGATAAATGAACAGGCGAAGCGTTGCGCTCCTGTTAAAAATAACCCCCTTATCGTCTTGTTGGCTTTAAATCCTTGTGACTCTCTCAATGCTCCTGAAGACGACCGACACACACATACACACAATGCAGCAAAAACTGATAAAAATGAGGAATAACATGATCATGATGATGAGAAAATGTCTTTTTTTTTTTTTTTTTACATTTTGAACAACACTTGGATCAACCAGTAACATATTTATCAAGTGCAATAGTCCCAGTCAGTTTTGCTGTTGTGATCTGTAATGCGTTTGCCTAAAAGTGTTTGAAACTAGTTCTGTCCCTCTGTCAGTCAGACTGCCGTCTCTCTGCTGGCTTTTAGATTGGGAGCGGACAGTTGCCTGCGCATTCGTGGAGGCGGCTGAAAGCTGAAAGGAGGGTTAGGATGGTCAGCGTGGTGGTACTGCTGGTAGCCGCCGAAGCCGCCGTCTGTGTACATCACGCCATTGTAGTGGCACGGCGGATGCTGGTAGTGAGGTGGCAGCTGCGCTGGTGGGTTGGGGTGGTAGAAAGCCTGTGTGTGTCTCCTGTTTTCGGGGGGCTGCAGAGACTCCATGGAACCCGAGGGCCGCTGGCGGTGATTAAAGGAGTTGCTGCGGCCGCGTTCATGCGACTGTTGGTTGTTCCTATGGTTTTGTCTGTGACCCTGGTTTAAACCTTGCTCTGAGTCTCTACGGCGCTGAACTGATGTGTTCGGCAAAGGCGGGGTGATGTGGACGACTGAGGCGGCCATCTTGTCTCTGGGCTGTACTGCTTCTTCGGCAGGGCTTTCTCCTTCCTCTTCCTCTACAGCTTCTTTGGGCACCTTTAGCTCTATGACTTGCTGGTCGGTAATGATGATATGAGTACCTGGACTCCATGAGTTGCGGTGCTTGGGGTTACTTTTGAAGGGGAAGCGCAGCTTACGGTCTTCTGGTGGTATAAAGCGGTGTGGTCCAGGATGCCGGCGGAGCTGCTTGGAGATGTCTTGCTGCTGGAGGTTCTTGAGGCGTACCTGTTCTTGGCGCATCCAGCGCATGTGACCTCGCTTTATGGTGGAGTCGTCCCCTGCGCTTTGGCAATTTTGTGCATCCACATCCTCCTCCTCTGGGTTCTCCTGCACCGGAGATTTCTCTTCCCGAGGGCTTGGGGTTCTAGTCGCACTAGTGGGAGCTCCTGCCACGGGAGGCTTTTCTTGGCCCTCCGGGGTGATGAGAGGAAGAACCTTTTCCATTTTCACCATTTTATTCCTGAGAGCACGGATCTCCTCGTCCTTCATGTTATTCTGCTTCTTCACCTCCTGCAAGATGTCTTCTAGTTTATCAATGTGCACTTTGAGATCGTCCATCACTACTCCTTCGGGCCGAGCGCCGTTTGTAACGACGTCCTCGATGCGCTCGTCGCCGACTCCGACAGTGTCCCAAACATCCCGAGCAACGGCCCTCCACGAGTCCCGCTCGTTGGGGTCCTTCTTGCAGTAGCTCGCACAGAGCTCCTTCATCTTCACGATAGCCAGAGCCTCGATCTCCTGCCGCGTGTGGCGGAAATCATTCAGTGCTACCTCGTAACAGATCTCTTTCACCGCCTGGATCTTCAGGTCGGAGATGGTCACCCACTTGGAGTCTTTGGTGATGCGCCGGCGTTGGGGGATCTGGTACATTTTAACTGGCTCTCTTTTTTTCCCACTGCTGGGTAAGCCACATTTTTTCACTATGGTTTGCAGCTTGCTGGGCGGCAGCTTTTCCCTCAGGGAAGTGATCAGTCTCCAGCTCTCTTCACAAGACCGCTTATCTGAGTCATCCCCACTATCAGAGTCTCCATCCTTGAGAAAACAACAAACCAAAATGGTTCCCAAAAAAAGGAGAAATTACAATGGGAAATCAGGGAAAGGATGAAAGAATGGTTTAAAAAAAAAGAATGACTACAAAAAAAACGGTATGAATATGCAACATGGGAACCTAAACCTAGAGCAAAATAGGAGTCATGGGCCAATTAAAGAGAATTTCCCTGGATTTGTAAGACTTTCTTTACAAAAGAAAATTACTTTTTATAAATTATATTCTATGTATTTAGCAATAGGGATGTTCTGATCAAAGGAATATATGAGACTTTGGTTGCAATCTGACCTGTGTTTTCTCTCAATAACTTATCTGAATAAACTCACCTCACAATATCTGTTTTACTGTCTGTGATTGTGAAAACAAAGACTAGCAAAATTAGATTAGCTAGATTAATGAGCTTGGTGTGCTCAGATATTCACATGTAGTAAAGAGATCCGCAGAAAGCAGCTGAAACACTATACTTTAAATGTTGAGTTATTTAAAGCAAATTGCCAAGTTTATGAAGCAATACAACTGTTCCTGAAAGCTTTCTGCACTGAATTGTTAGAAGCCAAATTACCGGTAAGGTATAATATCAAAACTCTCTGAAAACATCTTAAAATTGACCAATAAACTCAGAAAACCTCTTTACACTAAAACCTTGTTCACAAGATTCAAATTTAAATTGATCAAAAACTCTGTCCAAAAAATAACCCTAGTCAGAAAAATGGATCCTGCAATGTCCAGAGCATCATTACTGATAAATTATAATGGAATATATTAATGCATGTAATAGTGTTTGGCTGTATTTTAAAGATACTGAATTTTCAAGCATGTCTACAGAATTGGTATTGGACTGCGACTTGGTATATATAGTGCCTGTTCTTAAATGACAACAAATCTTGATCAGGACATCCCTACTTTGCATACATCGCAACAGTAAAAGATGTATGGCGCCATGCAGAGTCACCTCAGGAATTTCACTCAAACTCAAGGTGGGAAAAGAAATTCAAATGCAACAGTGGCTTCATTGACATTCTTCTCAGTTTTTCTGTATCTTTACCACTTAAACGGCCACAGTGGTATAAATTTATACTTTTTTGTTTTTAATAATTGGGAGCAAATTTTCAGATGATTGTGTTTCCTTTGTTGCATATTAATAATAAAAGTAAAAGCATGTCTATAATGATCAGAAAGGAAATAACAGGTGATAGTTGCTGGTTGGAGTACTTTTCTAATGATTTGTGATATTCCTCTTCTTAATTGAAAGTTTTACGATTTGACAGCTGGATCCCAAACATGCGACAGCGGCATGCATATAGGTGGACTTTGGGGCCTTAGCCCAGAAGGTTTGAGTTGCTTTAGTGTTAGCGGTGAGTTAGAAGACAGGGTGTTGTTGCAGCTGATCAGAAAGTCAGTAGAGAAGGCAATCAGAAGTGAGGGCAAGTGTTAATCCACTACAAGAAAGTTGTTAGTTGGAAAAACAAAATGCAGTTTCTCATTTTTTTGTAGACAACAAACATTACAGATCACAACCAGTCGGCACTGATTTTTTGTGTGTGAGACTATGCCTGAAGCCAGAAATGGGCATGTGATGTCTCTGGTGAAGTGATACTTTAATAGCTGACGTTTTTGCACATGATCCCACCGAAATATGAGAAAGGTCTTTGTGTCGTTTAACTGAGCAGCGAGAACTCCATTGTGAAGCCGCGCCCTCAGTGCGCTACTTTAACAAAGAGAGGTAGCCAAAGAAGTCAATGAGAAACCACATTGTCACTATCTGTCAAAAAAAATAAATCTACAGCAGGAATATTTTAGTTATCACAATGCATTGAAATACGTCAGCAACTGCATTGAAGAGATGAAACTCAGGACAAAAACCAGAGCAAGAAAACTAGAGGAGAGATCTAATCCAAGCAAATCAACAGCCACTTCAAAGAGTTGAACAGCTCAGCGATAAACACTGCAACTTAGTCCAGAACCAGTAAGAGTTAAGAAAACATGCTAATAACATGAATCATGCAAAAGCAGCATCTTTTCAGAAGAGAAGGGAAACCTGTGGTTTAGTGCCACCAAGTATTTGGTTTAAAAAGATTTTGTGTTTTTCATATCAAATCTGATTTATTTTCAAGGTGCTGTTTTGCAAGACTCAGATCCACTATCAGAAACATAAGAAAGGTGGGAAACAGGGAATTTGGAAAGTTGAGCAATCTAAGTCTTGATTGACTTTCTATGGAAAAATTTCAGTTAAACTCTGAAACGGACACAAATGAAAAGCTCATCTGTCTCAAACCAGACAACTTCCATGCAAGAAGAACAGACATGCACCAGAAGTAAAAATGTAATTCACACACTCAGTTCACAAGTGTCAGAGTGAAAATTTGTTTAATTGAGGCTTAAAGGTCTCAATTTAAACTAGTATTCAAGAAACTAAGCAGAGCTTAGAAAATACTGGTTTTGAATTTTCTATGTGCAAATACATTTTCCTCAAAAATCGCACACAAAACAACCCAAATCAGTCAAGAAGCTGCTTCTAGCTAAAACGAAATTAGCTTAAAGTAAAAACTAAAGTCCTCTTAAAACCCACTCAGCACTATTCTCTCTCAAACATTTTTAGGAAAGTCAAGTGGGTCTTGATTTTTTCCATCTTATCACAACTCACCAGTCGCTGTTGCTCCAGAAGCTGGTCTGCTTCTTCCTTCTCCTTTTTGTACAAAATTTCCATCTCGGTGAGCCTTCATGGGTGCAGAAAGTATGTTGTGATGAAGACAGACAAAAACAAAAACCTAGACCTTTCAAACAACGAACGGAGGATGCCTCCAATACCTTTTCTCCATTTCCTGCTTCATGTCAATGCCCTGTTTCTCCAGGAGCTCTCGCTGAGCAAACGTCCAGTCCACAGGCTCGACGGGGGTCTCAGCAGTCGGCGTCTTCTCCCGTTCAGCTCGAGCCTGCTCCGGGTGGTTAAACCGGAATACGTGGTTCTTTCCCATAATGATGCGGTTGCCTGAACAAAGATGGATCCCAGGAGTTTCAGAGAAAGTCAACAAAACATGAACATCTTGAATTTTATATGGCCCAACACCTAATAAACTAAAAAAAAAAAAAAAAATACCCATAAAATCATCACAGGATCAAAAACATTTACATTTCTAATTTTAATCAATAAATAAAAGGACACGTACCTGAACGAAGCTGGATTGCTTCCTCAACACGTTTGCCATTGACATAGGTTTCAGATCCCTCACATGGCACCAACATGACAATAACTTCAGAGCGGAAAAACAAAAAATTATCAGACTTAATAGTTTACCACCAATCAAAACTGAGTCAATGAGTGGTGGGTTTATGTTCTGATTATAGACAATGACCGCCTATTTTTTCCAACGTTTATTAATTAACCACTTTTATTCACTTACAAAACATTTATAGTAGGATCTGAATGCATTTCTGGAGCAAATGAAATTCATAACATTTAATTTTAGCTTTTATTTTTGCTCCCCAAATTATTTTTATTTTGTAGTTTTTCTATTTTTATAAGATGTGGTCAAATTTTAAAACAAAGTATTGAGATAAAAATACACCAAAAAAAAAACATTCTGAGTAGAAAAACATTTACTTAATTTCACAAAGCTTTAGTTTTAAGTGCTTCCACCTTTAAAAAATGTTCTAAGCCTTTCATCAACAACCCAATATACACCATAATAAATAAATATAAACATTAAACAAACTGGGAAGAAAAATAATTGACGTCCCACCATCTCCATTGGCATTTCTTTCGCTTCGGAAGATGCAGTGTTCTTCCTTGATGTGAGCTCCACTTAGAACAATGTCCTGCCTCCTCTCAGCGTCAGCCTGACCGACCCTGTCACAAACACAGAGTCCATTTTGAGACACCAGGTCTTCTGTTTTGTTGTCAACCATTTAGAAAATGTAGCAGATGTCAGACCCACTGAAGCAATACATGCGAGAGGCTAGATCTAAAGTGTAATGTTCTCATCGGTCAATGCCCCCCAGCAGAGGAATAATGTAACCAAATACTTCAAAAGAATAGTCTGCTAGAAGGACCAGGAGAGGACAGTCACATAAGATGGAATAAAATGCTGGCAGTGCCAGATTTTAAGCCTCCGACTCCTCAGGTTTCCCTTGCTAGACATAAAACAGTAGAAAATGTGCAGATCCTCTGAAACACGTAGGTCTTATTATTCAGGTTTTGTTTACCTTGTAATCCCATCTTTGATATAGTAGAGCAGACACTCAGACATTAGAGGATCCTCATTCAGGTTGACCAGGTGTGGAGTCTGAAGATGAACAAAAAAGGAAAAATGAATAAAGATCCCCACAAAACCTTTCACCAGCTTCAAGCAGCTGTTCTACATCTTCTGTCACGTCGGGGAAAAATTAACAATTGTGGTTTTCTAAAGTATCTGATGCATCACATATGGACTACGGGTGATCCTACAAGTTATTCTACGGGCTATGAATCCAAATCCAAACTAACCTTCTTTGGGGAAAACACCCCATTAAAGTCTGTATAGAGATCACAAGGCTTCTCTCTGAAATGCTAACCCGTGGAAAGGAAAACAGCAAAAGGACAGAAATTTCAGTAAAAGAAACTGAATAAGGAGATATGAACAAAAAAAAAAAGCAGAAAATAATGTGCAGCAGCCAGGCATTATTTCTCTAAAACACAACATTTGGAAGAGGTTTTCTAAATCAAAAGCCGATTATTATTCTGATTTTATTAACAATTGCACACAAACATAAACTGGAGTTTTTACTGACGCCACACGTTGCTGCTTCTACTTGCAGGGGAAATGAGGTAAATGGAAAGTCTAGTAAGGCTAATAGCTTAAATAAGAGACCTTGGCAGTAAAAGGTCTGAATCATCAGCGTGGAACAGCACAGCATTTTTAAATAATACACCACTGTAAATGATCTGATTTCTAACTAAAAACAAGTCATAGAAGCATAAAAGTTTAGTTCTAAACCATGGGAACAAGCACAGATTAGATACTACATTACGACCCCTAATTCTAGGAACCAATCTAATGCTGGAAAGATACTTTTGTCTAATTCAACTAAACAAACCTTCTTGGCAGAAAAGCAATCAAATTGCTCATCTAATGCCCCATCACGGCTAAGCTGAGTAGGTGAAAAAACAAAAAAAGAAAGAAAAAAAGAAAGTGGAAAGAACGACAGAATGACCAAGTGGATTGTGAGAGAAATGCTGACAGTAAAGGGAGGGCTCTCTTGGGGACAAAAGATAAGATGGAAAACAGAAGTGATGGGAGACAAGGCAAGTATCCACACCCAGAGGATTTATGACTGATTTCCCCTCCATCAGTGCCCGTTCGGCTTGTCATCCTTTCCTTCCCTTCCCTACCTTTTTAGGAGAGAACACGCCCAAAGTGCCTCCGTCTTCACGGATCGCCACGCCCATCTCTGCAAGCAGGGCCTCCCTGTAATGAAGACAACATGTATGTATACTCAGAAACAGCATTGCATAGTCACTAAGGACTTCATAAATCATGTTACACATCTTTTTCTGCTATACTTAATTTTATAAAAGAGAACTGGCAGAGGATGAGACCCAACAATAGACTAGAGTAAGTGATTTTGTCTGACTCAGAGGATGAACAGCAGCAGGACTGCAGCCACAAATGAGTAGATAAAGGAGAAAAAAAAGTGCAAGTAGGGTGTTTGTGCAGCATCGCAAGGCGACCAAGACAAGGGAAATGGACAGAATTGGTGCAGCGGAAAGTGAGAAAAGTAGCAAAGAGGAATGAAGAGACATTAGCAAGAGTCTCAGATTGCAAGCTCTAAAGATTTAATGTCAGACAATGCAGAACATTAAAGGCATTAAATGTAAGAAAGAAGAGAGAAAAATCATCAGTCGCAGACAGCAGGGGGACGCGTCATTTACAAACAGGGCATTTTCCACTGAGCTCTCCAGGGAGACGTCAAGAGAACCACATTTAGCTTTACACACAATAAAAAAAACAAACAAAAAACAGTTTCAAGCAGCAGTGTAATAGATGAAAGCAAAAAAGAAAGAGATCTGTGTGAGACAAACAACGCCTGTCACATCCACACATAAAACCCAGCAGGAAGTAGGCCTGCACAGCGGATTGCCTGATTGGGAAAGTCGAACACAAACAGCGCCTGACGTCACGGAGGTGTGGGGGCTGCTTTCCAAAGTCGTCACACCAGCCGACGCGCATCGAAGGCAGACTATGAATCCCAATTAGGTCTGACGGGGTGGATGCACATGGAGGACACGCACTCCTTCCCCCCTTCCAGGATATGCATATGGAAATGAGAATACGCAGTCTGACTGTACTGACCTCTCCATGCGGATTGCTTCTGTCTTCCGTAGTTTCTCCTCCCAGGTTTCATTGAGCTCAGCAATGATCTTTTCTGATTCCTGAAAACAGAAATGGAAAATAATATTACAGCATATTTTAGTTAAACAAACATCTTTGTGGTCTTATTCTGATGTATGAGTAAAAAACAGCTTTAATTTTTTAGCCTGAGGCATTTTCTTTTGAAATTAAACGGGGGCAAATTTGAACTCTTAAAGCAAGGCAACTTGTTTCATTTTGCAGTTATTGGCTTTTGACTAAAACATAACAGTAAATATTTAATGAAGCAGATCACAGGCATACAGTGTAAAAACATTGCCGGGGAGAATCACATTTATAAGAGGCATAAATGTTGACCTTCACTAAAATGTTTATTGTTTTTATTCAACTAAACATGATGATGTGCCTCACTGTGATCGCTACGAGTCAATAAGAATTGAATCTATTTTCGTCTTATTTCCTCTGTATTTGCGTCGGCGCTTGACGTCACTGGGATGACAGACAGTTTGGGAACCATGGTTGTCATGGAAACTGCAGCTCCAGCTCAAGGCGGGCTCTTGCAGCCTCTATGTTGTTGCCTTATCTAAACAGCAAGAGCATACACAGGAGCATAGGAGCGATATGAAGCTCCGAGAGGACACACATGGAGTTAGATGAGTGTTATTGGTGTGGGGGCTAAGATTGAAGCACTGGTATTAAGATGTTAAACAATATTATTAAACAAAAGCAAAAGGTGTGGTATTAAGACTTTCACTTGAAGCTGATTTCAAATTTGTAAGCTTAAAAATTATCCTCCGCTTCTTGGAAGCGTGCAGACGAAGTGAGCTGTGGTTTACTTACATTTTGACTACTGTAGGAGCACAAGTGTTATTTACTCCAATTACCTTGAGTCTTTCAATGGCCTCCTCTCCTCCAGGTGTGGACATGATGCGTTCCTGGATGCTGGTGACCGACTGAAGACCCCCCTGGTTGCACAATGCGCCAGAGGACGGAGAAGCTGTCAGGGAACCAATAGGGGCTGTGGAGAAATGGCCAGGGCGTTGGTTCTCTGAGGCTATCAAGTATCTATTCTTATTGTTCTGTATGTCTTTGAGGTCTGAGCCAGCAACAAGAAAGAGAGAAAGACAGAAGTGGGGGGGGAGGCCCAAGGTTTAGGGTGGAGGGAGTAAACACATAAATGAAGGAACCAAACATCAAATAGGAAGAGAAAGGGAAATAGAAAGATTTGTGGGGGGGGGAGAAAGGACACAGGAGGGGAAAGACCAATGTAAGACACACATTTTACATCAGAGGGTTAAGACAAACACCCACAATGCAAATTATCTACAGAAAGCAGCAGTTTTCACTATAGGAGATTCACTGGTTCCATTCAACACCATCCAGAAAAGAATGACTAGAGCTCAGCATGCACTCAGATTCACTACTAGTTTAAATATGAGTCAGCATTACAGACCCTGTGTGAAAACCGCTGTGAATTTATTAACTACAGGATGGAAGTGAGATGGAGACTGCAAGAGAGTGCAAGAAGAGAAACCAACAGACATGCTGCCAAAGTCCAGCCTGCAGATTGGTTGATTAATTTGCTCTACACATGCGGTCGCCGAGACAGAAACATAGCAAAGCTGCAGCTGCCTCACGGAAGGTTAAAATGATGGCCATGAAGTTAATTAAGGTGGCCAGCAATTTGCTCTCTAGGAAATAAAAACACTTAAACAGAGGATAAAATTAGGAGTGATCATTTCATGTAGGCTTAAACAGAAAACATTACCTAAAACACTGAGTAGCAGTAATTGTTATTTATGTTTTGAACATAAATTATTTTCCAAGCTAATTGATGCACTTATCATTGCTTACAATCTACAGCTTCAAAGTGAGTCTTCCAGCCAACATAAGTTCACCAAGATGATTTATACACAACTTTATTCAATAAATTCCCACTTGAAACAAGAACCTGTTACAGGTTAAGGCTAATCAACTTACCGCTCATGGAGCTAACATTAGCTTAGCTGTCTAGCTGGAAACAACTTTGCCTTACATGTTTAAACTGTACAAGCTAAAATTATCAGTTGTCCTTATGAATTACCACAACATTTTTTTCTTCTAACTCACTAACTAGTCCACCTGTAGGACTTTATACAAAGCTACATGGCAACAATTGGTAGTAAATTGTTAAAATTCAATAACTAAAATAGCTAAAGCAATTAGCTTTAGTCTTACTTGCAACCTCAATTTTCCTTTTAACACTCTTGTGTATAGCTAATACACAAGAGCATATTAGCTATGAAGTGAGGACAAATGGCCATGGTGCTAATATTGCTTAGTTAGTTAGAAATTGTTTGACACTCAATAAGAAAAAACAATTAACTTTTACTCAAAAATGTGCAACTTTTACATGTTCCTATATATAAAACCGAAAAAACAAGGATGTGAAAATTTAATTTTGAAATCAAACAACTTTTGAACTTCCTAAACTTTGCACCACTCATTACAAAGAGCAAGTGAGCGACTACTTTTGGTTCCATTTCCAAAGAGAGGGCAGAGGTGTATTAGCAGAGGGCACACTACAAAATTATTCAAACTATCAAAGCACACTACGTTAGTCAACTCCATAAACATACACACTTTTGAAGCGGCTACTTATAAGTAAAAGTATATGCACCTTTCCGTATGTAGATCTGAGCCTCGCTTTGAGAACTCAGAAGTGCCATTCTAAAGCTTTGAGCAGTGTCACCTGCGGTGGATGATTAGTGAAAGAAAACAGAATAAAAAGCAGCAAGAGCCACTGGCAACAAAAAAGAAGCATCAGACAGTGAGTGAGAGAAGATGACACATGATTATAAAATGATCCATGGCGGAGACTGATACTGATACTACTCTAAATTTATACATTGAAGGATTTAAACCTGCAAAAAAAAGCAGCTGCCTCACCCCATCATTCTAAAAAAAATAACAGAAGAGCAAGCACGAAGCGTAGTAACCTACTGGCATGCTAGCCTTTGCCAAATCAGACCACCTACAAAAGCCTTGCATTTCTGAGTCTTATTTCTTAAGCCATTTATGGCTTTTAAGCAAATGCATGCAAAGCTGGCAGCAGACTTAATATATAAGCAGTGGGGGTCCTAAGCAATTAGCCTTTAGAATTTTGGCAAATAGTGATATACAAGGCATAACTGGCACACATATACACACATTTGATTCCACTTCCTGGGTAATCATCCCCCATTGGATCAACTAAGGGGAGGGAACAGGAAGAGATGAGAAGGACCAAAGTCAGTGCTAGTGTGAGAGGAATAACTTGGAGAAATATTTTAGCGCTAAATGGAAATGATGACAAGGATGAGACGCAAGGTCATAGACTGACTGGTTAGGTGCCAAGTTGTTACACAAGATATAAGCAAACATTAACAAGTAGGCAGTTTGTTATACATTGCGACACTTGGTAATTATTCATGCTGACACTGCTGTCTTTTTCCTAATTGACAGGCCTGCGAGCCATTACTCTTGTGTGTAGCTAATGAAGTGAGATATTTCCATCTGGTTTACTTTGTGTTGTCAGGCACAATAGAGAAAAGCATACTTTCCATCGGGACACCAAATACAAATTTCATAGGAGAAAATAGTAAATCGATACCTACCAATCAAAATGTATTTTGAAAGCATATTATTCTGAATTAAGCACAAGTACAGACACTTGGGTAGGAGGGAGCATGAATGGCACAGAGTTTTGAGACAGTAATGAACAGAGAAGTTGTTGCCAGCTAGATGGAGGCAGTGGCTGAACAGTGTGGCTATGCACTCACTGTCCAGGATGTCTCCCAAGCCCTGAGCGCGGAGCAGCTCCTTCAGTCGGGCCACTTCGTCCTTCAGCTCACGCACCAACTTATTGTTGGGATCCTCATTGATAACAGCGTTGCATTTGATGTTCTTGGCTCGGTCAGCGTAGCTACCAAAAAAAAATTTAAAAATCCCCATCAGGATTCATTGGTGAGAGTTTCAACTATTCAGCTTTTTTTTTTTTTTTTTTTTTTGCTGTTAAGGTGATCTCATAGCAATAACCTTACCGAAGTGTACTGAGTGTTTCGTCGTAGTTGATATCTGCAGGACTGAGGGCAGCTACCATGGCTGTTCTTGAATTACCACCTGATGAGAAACGTTGAGGAGGCACTTCAGTCATTACTTTGAATTATTTTATTTTTTTCCACTACAGTAAATTAAATAGTAAAATTTACTGAATCGAGGAAGGGCTGAAGATGCACTCTGTGCTCTTTAAATGCCTCATCCGAAGACAGAAGGAGCTTCTCTTCTTATTAGTTTGAAATACAGTCTGCTGACAGCGTTCTTCTTAAACTGGCTCAGGGTAAGGTACACTTGCTTCGTACATTTTATTTATTTTTTTTTTTTTCAAATATATTACCACTTAATTTTCTGATACACAACTGGGTCACTTCCTATGCAAAAATAAAGACTTCAAAACATGTAAGAGATGAAGATTTTATCAAATTAGCACATTTATCAAGCATCACTAGGGTTCATACCAAGGTTCTCCCTCAGCAGCCAGGTCAGAACAGAATCTCTGTAAGGGATGAAGTCCGTCTTTTTCTTTTTCTTGCTCTGCAAAGGAACAGAATTACTCAAATTAAAGCTGGGAAATGGGTTTTAAGGAATTCTCAGTATAATGATGTTTCATTAAAAAAAACTGCTGTGAATGACAATACAGGCAGAAAACTATTCTAATGACTGTCGGCGTAATTTTGCATGTTGCCTAAAAGCACTGAACATTAGAAGATGAACAGGAACAGTTGAGTCTGTGCAACTTTAACAGTATGAATATCAATGAATGATTGTTTTTGGACGTTAGTCCTTTAGCTGTCAAAGGGTTTACCTTGCTGGTACAGTTATCCTGTGTAAGCAGGCGCAGAAAGGACAAGAGGAGAGAAAACAGAGGGGCAGACGTTACAGCATGCCAGGCGACAAACGACACGCCCCGAGAATGCAGGGTCAAGTTCAAGAGAGGAAAGAAAGGCCTGAGAGGAGGAAAGAACCGGCAGAAAGTGCAAAATCAGGCATAAAGCTCTTACCACTTCAGCCAAGGCAGAGATGACCTTCCCTAATGTGGTGAGAGATTTGTTGATATTTGCTCCCTCCTGCAATAAAATAAAACATATTAATTAAGACACATAGGGATGATATCCGCTGTCTGATTGGTGATGCTTTGTGCCACTTTAGATGAGACTCTTACCTTTAGTCTGGTACCTTTGGCTCCAGTGGAATCTGCACGTTCACTTCCTGCCAAGTCTACCAGACTAATTTTACTGACCTGAGGAGAGAGTGCAAATCTATAAGTTGTCAGACATTATAAATAAATTAGATTTGCATTAAGGAAGTCTAAAGGATGCTAGGTTCTGATATGACAAAAAAAAAACACCAATAGATGTTTCTCCACACATTTTGATAATGGGCGTCAATATTTCTCTTCTGCTGAGAAACATGACTGAACATAAAAACCACAATCACTCTTGTTTATACAATTTAGCCAGTGATTATAATGTTAGAAACATATGATGCAGAACTAACAAACTGTTTTTATAATCTAACCCAGAGAGTTTATCCATCACTTATTTCATATTGTTCAACTGGGAAGACGAAGCCATCGGATTCTGAACGAAACGTGATCACCAGATTAGATCAGCACTTTAAACCAGAGACATAATAAGGGCACCAAGAATTATAGAGAAACATTAACATTTAAGAAGCAAGTGGTTAAAATTCATTCAAATACACATTTAAGCATTCCTGTTTGGTGAGATGCAGCTTGGCAGTAAAAACCGATAGAGTGGCTGGAAACAATGGCCATTGTTTTCAAAATAACAGCGATCTTTGTGTCTTTACAGCGTCAGAGGAAATGCTGGAAGTCAAATCTAAAATGGCTCCGTTTCCCCCCCTTCTCCATTCACGGCTGAATTGAGCCATTTTCACAAATTCACTACGGAATGTAAATTTTCTAAATAGTTGTTTAAGTCAGTCTGGCAAAAGCAAATGCAAATATTGTCTTAAATTATAATACATTTAAAAGACATTTACTCAATGGTTTTCTTTTCTTTATACAAAAGTCACTGGTGAAAAATCAAAGTACCCCTGTTGTCATTACTTTAGGCAATACTTTAGATTTAGGCAATGCAATGGCCAGGCTAGAAAAGCCCATTGATTCATTATCTTCTTGAAAAACAAAATAATGGGCCAATTTCAGTTCCCTTGTGGAGTTCATCAGATTTTTAGTTCATATCTCCTGCTGCTTAGGATTTCATGAAGCCATTTATGCTAACAAGGCTCCCAGGATCTCCAAAAAAACGAAAAACAAGCCACCAGCATTGCACACCCTATATCACACTAAACTAGTGTGGTTTAGTGGGCACTAAAACACATTTAACTAGTGTGGCTTAGTGTGATTTAGTGCCCAAACTAAACCACACTAAACTAGTGTTAGTGTTTGGGCATGAGATATTTTCCCAAATATTCATCCGTTCTTTCATGCCAAACCCACCTAAAGTACGTAAAGCTAAAAAGCAGACTTGAATTTTTCTTTTTTAGCCGGTGATCATCAGAAATGAGCATCTGAGTCATGTAATACCAATAAGGACATCCTAGAAACTATTAAAAACTCCAAAGTAAAGTACGCATTTAAAAAACTGCTTCTGCTACTTTAATTTCAACAATCGCGCCATCATTGATTCTGTTAAAAATAATGAACTCTCAACATTTAACCACAAAGGATAAATGTTTCTAAGCTTGCGAAGGATTACTGCCCGGTCTGACCTTTTCCGTGGTGAGGTCCGTCTCGCTGTCATGTTTCTTCTGTGTGAAGACGATGGTGAAAACTGCGTGGGACCTGCTGCTGGTCTCATTCATGTTGGTAGCAGCAACAGTTCTGTGTGTAAGCACACAGGGACGTAGTTACCAAATCACATCAAAACAGACATTAAACTGATGCTACCTCTATTAAATTAGTCGCTGTAAAAAAAGCTGTATGAATAGTTTTGGGAGTTACAAGCACAATCATCTCTGGGCTTTACACCTATTAGGGTGAATTGAGTCCAGGGGATTAGTTTGTGTAGCGGAGGGGGATAATATTGTGAGGACTCCATACAGAAAGTGCACAAGGCACACTGAGAAGAACGGCCACAGGGGAGACGCAGGCTTTACACGCCACGTTCTGGATATAAGCCCTCTGAGTCAGCAGAGGGAGATTAAAGCAGAGTTCACTCCTCCCCACAGCAGCTTTCTCAACACAGCAGAACATCCACGCATTTCACATTCTCTAAGTCCTTCATGTGTAAAATGTTGGTTAGCAGTAAATGAATGAGAAGTGAATTAGCATCATTGGAGGACTCAGATCTAGCATCTTAAACTATTCATTCTGTCATTACAGATTATGGAAGAACTCACTTTACCAAAAACCTAATACTGTTTTACCAATCATTCTATATATCCCCATTTTCCCTCATGTCTCACCTTGACACAGGGGCTTAACTCACCTTGCTTTGTTTCCTGCATCCATTAAATCAGCAATGTCTGTGTAGGACGTAACAGCTAGCTTGGACAGGTCCTCCACATAGGGACCCAGCAGCGGATGCTCTCGCACCCTCAGGTTCCCTTTGTTCTTAGGATTGAGCAAATCTCGCACCCGTTCACAGTAGATCTCCATGTAACTCACCTAAAAAAAAAAAAAGAAATGTTTACAAAATATGTCAGCATACATTTTATGTTTAAGTCTCAGAGTTTATGTTCTGGAAAAACATATTAGTAACTCTAAACAGGTACATCAATCTATATTTGAAACTTTCTGGGAGAGAAATGCTGAAAAAAAAAAACCTGCTAAATATTGTGAGTAAGTTGCCAGGTTGGCAATGGTGGGATGACCATGGTAAATTGTAAATTTACCTCCACTGAGTAGGACAGCTCCTCTTTGTTGCAGTCTTCATTGATCTTCTCAAACAGATCTTCACAAAGCTGGAACACAGAGAAAGAAGATTGTTAATTTACATTAACTGAATTTGGAAATAATAAACAGAAGGGACAAAGAAAAAAAGCAAGTGAAAAAGGGAAACCATTTAACAAATTAATCAAATGATCTCAATGATTAATAAAAATGCACGGAGAGAATGTTCAAAAGAACACCGCTAATAATTCAGAAAAAGGTGTTGTTTTTAAAGTTGCAAAACCGCTTTATTCTGTGTGAAGCAATCTAAAACAATGCAAACCATGGGAATGATTCCTTCCTGTCCGTCCTCCTGCTTGCCCATCATGGTGTAGGATTTGCCAGCTCCAGTCTGGCCGTAGGCGAAGATGCAGACATTGTAGCCCTCGAAAGCATGCTCTAGCATTTCCTTTCCAATGTCGTTGTACACACGGTTCTGTGATGCGAAGCAGGGGTCTTCTGGCTGCAAGGCGGGAAATAAATCATTAGGATTTGCAACTGTTTAGGCTACCAATAGATATTAAAAATAAATTTTCCAGCAATCTGTACCGTGGTGTGTGACCAGTAGGAGTAATCGAAGCTGAAGGTTTTTGCTGGTTCTTTGGGGGCTTTGGGGTTCAGGATAGCTGAGGAGATGACGGAAAAATAAGAAAAAAGGTTAAAAACATCTCGTGCAGTATGATTCACCAATCACATCTTTGTTCGTACAGTTTCACTTAAAACCTACAGTGAGAGAGTAACGTGTATAATGAAACCAAAGAATAAATTACACATTCCCTTCTATGGCTTTTAAATGTCAACTACAAGTTTTAAATAAATCGATGCAGCATAGCAAATTATAATTCATTTATTTTTTTGTTGGTTTTAAAAATACTACCCGTTGCACACTTTTTTCTCTTTAATTAAAATAAATAAATCAGCAAGTCAGACCACAAAAAAGGATCAGAAATTTCTAATATGCATTTATCCACTGTGTATTTTATGCTTTGTTGCCAAAAAGGCGTTTTTGAATCCCAGCACCAGGCGTGATATATTTGAACCTAAAAGTCACGAGTCAGTGACACGTTACATCTGCTTTTATCTTTTTTTAGGAAACATGAAACGGTTCAAGTCTTTCCAACCAGCATGTCTTTATTCTCTAAAGTTAAGCCAAAGTGAAATAACTAATAGATTTGAGTAAACCTGTCGCAATAAGCAATAAATCAGGTGATGAATTAAAATGTGCTCTGTTATTTCTATTCTGATGATTAATATATTTTGACGAGCTGTCATAATCAATTTTAGTTAGTTGCATTTTATTTCAGTTTTATTTATTGTTTTTGGTTGTTGTGTTTTTATTTTGTTGTGTTTTTATTAAAATATCTTCCAGTTCCAGTGTTACATGTTCTTTACTTTAAATTAAAGTTTAATTAGTCTTCGAGAGGGCAAGCTTGCATTGTTATGCCATTATATTACAGTGATTGTGATTAAACAATATTATCGTGTATCACAGTAATATCTGGCGCAGTTTATTTGTTATCGTGACACACCTATCTTTTAGCACCAACATACTCAACTTCTTCTGCTACATTTCACCTGCTTCAAACGTGCTGACACAGTGTTTCCAAAAGCCCAGCAGGTCCCTGAGGCCACACACACACACATTTCTTGATAGGAAAGAATCTGCTACCATGTCTGGTATGTCGTCCCCCTCAACCACGCTGGATGGTACCCGCAGGATAAGAGTCCTAGCTTCAAGGCTACGAGCTGTAAATGTAAATGTTAGGCTGCAGACAGAGTAGGATGCTGCTCTGTTTGTGTGTACACACGCTACAGCAACCGAAAGCTTAGAGTAAATGTTTGCTCGTCTTTCATTTAAAAACATTACAAGGGAGCCCAAACTATTATTATGAGCAATACACTAAATGTGTCCATGCTGCGTTTATATTTGCAGTCTTCCATAAGAGGTGTGTAGTGCCAGGTCCAGGGCTGTAATTAGCGTTGTTGTATTTCATTGTGTCCCGAAGCTGATGAGCAAATTCAAGCCCCTTTGGCTCCTTCACATCATGGTGCTTGAGAGGCTTTTTGCATCGAGATGTCGCCAGCAGAGTGCCTTCCATGCTCAGAGGATTTCAGCGCACTTATCAATAATGCAGGAGAAGAGGAGGGACAGGGATTGCATATCGCCCTCCATGGGTCACATCATGCTGACAGAAAAGCACTGCGTGTCCTCTGAGCTGCTTTGCATAATACGTGACTATTAAGTCTGCACCGAAACAAGCTTTCTTCAAATAAAAATTATGCATTTGCTTCCGCGCTCTGCAAGCTTCAGGTTAAGGTGCTCGGCCGCTGCTTCCATATTGGGCCCGGGAAGAGGATACAGAGAGATGGGAGGCTAAATAAAGACCATTTTCACCTCTGACCTGCCTCCGGAGGGAAACTGGAGAGTTGGCGTGAAGATATCAAGGGGGGGTTTAGGTTACCAACACCCCTATTGCCCTTTCCTGGAATAATCTACAGTTGCTATTAATGAGCTGCCACCCTTAGCTCGAGAAGCTGCACAGCAATGCGAATGAAAGATATTGGGACGGAGGAGCTTTGGTGGCAGGTGGATGGGGAAATCTCAGCCTAGGGAATCAACAACTACATTCCAGCAGGACAAAGCACTTTCTGAAATTCCTCAAGAACATTTCTGGATTCATATCAGAGGTATGGTGCTCCTATTTAGAATGAGAAGGTATTCAGTCATTCTTATGTAGCATTATCGCCACTTTTGATCACTCTAAGTGTGTCATTGCGTCAATGTATCAGATGAGTGGGGTCTTATTAAAGAGGAAGATAGGAGGGGGATTTGATTCCATTCGCACAAAAGTAATAAAAATATCCTTTTGGACCAGAAACCAGCATTTATCCTCTGATATTTTACAGCACACAACATACTTGGACGTCACAAACTGACTCAATGAGGAAACAAACCCAGCGGGTCTGCAGTAAACGCAGACACATTTCCACTTAAACTCCAGCAGGAGTTGCACTCCTCCATCTTGAGACGGAAGACGCATTTTTGCTGCCTCATAAACAACGTCATAAAATCTGTCCCTCTCAACCATGGCAACAGGTATAGGACCAGACTCCGGTTGCCATAACAACTTCAACTTGGCACAGACGAGGGGGGGGAGGTTGAAGGATGCGGCACGCTGCATTCCTTTTTTCTCTCTCCTCTCGAGCATTCCTCATCACCGATCGCTGAAAATTGCTTTAAAATACAGATCTGTGAACAATGACGGTCAATTTAAGTATGGATTTTGGGCTTATGGCGGTTCCAACACAGGAAACGTACAGAAAAGCCGGTTCTGAAAAGCTGTGGGATTTGTAACTTAAGACATTAAGCCACTTATAGCATCGGATCCCATAGTGATGATAACTTTCTCTACCCAAGGCTTTCTAAAGAAATCACTGATACAAAAGGTGTGCCGGAGTAGCCGTTAATATGATCATATACTTCATATATAGTCAGAACTCATCATTGATTTTTACTTGCTTTAAAGGATCCATATATAACTGAGACAATTTACTCAAAATTTACTGAAATGTTATGAGAGGAAAAGCTACTGAAGGCCAAAAAAGGCCATGAGAAAATTTATTTTCCCCCAATCAAGCTGCACTGCATCCATAGATCCTGACCAAAATTAGGACTACGATTATGCGAGCACACCACAGGATCTCGCTATTTCAAAGCAAGGCAGGTAGCTATTAACTAACCACATCCTGCCAACCAGAGAACATCACTCAGCTGGTTATAGCTGGCAGACATTTTCAGCTACAGTGTACAACATGGGGTCTCATAATCCAAGCAGGAAAGCTTAGAAGAAAAAAATACAACACACCTCCCTAATTAGGCTGTTAGGAGGTCTCCAAGCACCAGATGGGGACTAAAAGCTTTCGCCTTTCACCTGAGACAGGCAGAGAGTGTCTAAAATGGCTGAACACATCAGCCTCTCTTTTCAAGCAAACCTCTAGGGAACTGCTAGCTGTTCGCTCAGGCTGATCAATGCCAATTTAGGATCGCAAGAAGGGGAGGGTGGCAGGAAGCGAACCCATATGTAGACTTTAAAAGGAAACAAAGAAATGCCCCGCTAAAAACAGTGAGGACAAACAAGAGGATCTACAATTTTGCAGAACTGAAAGAAAACAAAAAACAAACACCAAGACGGCTGCATGAACTAGACGCAGTCAGCAGCTTAACATGTTCGGTTCATGCGAGGAGTTTTAAGAGGGCCATGCAATTTCAGAAAATGTTCTGCTCAATGAGACGTCTGTTGCTGAATACAAAGCTTCTTAGTCTACCCTTACACACCAGCTGATATAGTGGTAATTCATTTGAACATTTCATTTCCCATGGCAACCTTATTTCATGTAGAGCGAAGGGAGCCTGACTCCAGTTGCCTCAGAGTTGGAGGAGGCAGCCAACACCGTTGACGCGTCTCCTGATGTCACATATGGACAATCCTGTAGCAGAAATACTGTGTCTATTTAACCCAACATCCACGTTTGTAGATGAAGTCTTATCTCATTTAGATTTTCTCCTTCAACTCATAACAGATAGGTAAAAGTGGTACGATGAAACAAAAACTTTCTAAAAACCTGGTATACCTTGATACTTGTAACAGCCCTTAACCATTGAAGGAAAAAACAGTCCAAAGAGTTTCTTTTAGTGCAAACTAGTGTTAAAACACAATCACCTAGTTAAAGCACTAGAACAAAATT
Source organism: Girardinus metallicus (assembly GCA_903067095.1). Lineage (NCBI taxonomy): Eukaryota > Metazoa > Chordata > Actinopteri > Cyprinodontiformes > Poeciliidae > Girardinus > Girardinus metallicus. Next base: position 24,477 of record CAEGAE010040119.1, read on the forward strand.
TGAAAAAAAGAGACATTTTTGTCCTTCTATCATGGGTTAAGGATGAACATTTACTTCAACTCTGACTTTTTCCTGTAACTTCCCTGCTACCTCTGTGAATGACAAATGAGCCAATGACAAACTACTTACAAACCCCACAAGAGCAACACAATCCTTCAGTAAGTGGCAACATGAGCATTTTATCTAGACACTGATTAAACCAGCAGAATACAAACATGAATAATTATGGGAGTAAGACTAACAAAGCTGCTGGTGAAGTTTCGCAGGGTTGTTCCTTTCTGCTCAGGAAGTTTCATTAATTTACTTTTGCCAGGGTGAGTTAAGACATTTACTTGGCAGCAACCACAGCTGGCTGAAAGAAGACTAACACTTTTCCCTTGTGAATAAGGATGTCGCAAAAAAAAAAAAGTGTATATATATATATATATATATGTGTGTGTGTGTGTGTGTGTCAATGTCATGATTTAAAATGAGCTCTGTAACTCAATTTTTTTCCTATGAGAGGGTGAACTTCCATTATTATGCTGTTATCAATATATTAGATAACAGCATAACAGGAGTATTGCAAACCATATTACTTGAAAATGGTCTCAAAACAGCAATATTATTGTTTATCACAATAATTTCTGGGACAATTTATGATTCAGTAAAATTTGTTTTCCTGATTGCCCCACTTGTCCACGAGAAAGATTCACCTGTTTGGAAATAAAACAGAACAGTTGATGACGGTGTAAAAGCTAACTCAGGTAATGCTATTTTAAATTTACAGTTAGCAAGCTATAGGCTGCATTGTAGAAGCAATCTTTTAAATAACAGCAATTAAATTGTGTTACACATTTGTTTGATTTTTTTTCTGTAAGCAAAATGAAACTGTTGGATTTTTACTCTGACTTATTCACAAATGCCTGCGACCAGAGCTGCACAATGTCTCCTTATTATATCAGTCTGTGCCAACCACAGATGACAGTTTAAATGCAATATTTGGTAGATAATTAGATTTCAAGTGCCATGAAGATACACTACATGCTAAAGATTCATTTGGTCGGTTGGGCCGACCTTCATTATTCACAACTAAGCTTGTTATTATATTTTTAGCTGGACAATAAATTGTCCCAGTAATCATTGTGATAAACAATAATATTGCTGTTTTAAAAAAAAATTTTCAAGTAATATAGTGATAACGACAGTAATGCTAGTTCACCCTGTCAAAAACCAATAAACTTTAATTTTATAAAGAACACATAACACTGGAACTGGAAGATATTTTAAATATCCAAAATAAAAACACATCAACCAAAAACAACAAAACAGAAATAAAAAACACAAAACTGAAGACATGAATAAAATGGACTGTGACGCCTCTGTAAACAAAATTGCAGCAAAAAAAAAAAAAAATATATCAAAATGGAAATGATTAAGCTCATGTTAATTTATCATATGATTAATCGATTAGTTGCTTATTCTGACAGGCTTATTCACAACCAATATTGTTATCGCAATATTCAACAACATTTTCAAGTGCATCTTCTCCTTATATTGTGCAGCCTTACATACATCTACTGGACATCTGAGATAATTACCACCCGCTGAGTATTTTATTATTTGATAGCACATAAAAGAGTCACTCCCTTTGTTTTTCCTCACCATTTCCAGGTAATTCGGAAACAAAAATCTAGCAGCATATTAGAGCCGCATGCCGTTTCCCTATACATCTTCATAAGATGCCTGCCTGCGTCACCGTTTCTGCATGAGCGCCGAAGCAAAACAGCTGATGACATGAGGCCAAGCTGAACCACAGTAACGCTAATTTGGTTATTTAGTCTCCAACAGGAAGCACAAGTCTGGAACGAGGTGGATGCTGAGGCGACCACAGAAATGTTCTGCGTGTTTTCATTTGTGCTATGGCATACTGTCTGTGTGTGATGACCGTTACCAAGGCTGCAGCGCGGGTGACAGAGTTATCACTGGATGCAGGGCTAAAAGTAGTGTGTGAGCACTGCATGGCACATTTGACAAACAGCTGAGCGTGCTGCAACCACAACACAAGCCGTGCAACATCTCCAAAACAGTAAAAGTGTCCCACTGATCGCATTGCGATTTCACCAGTGGTTTAATAAATATTCCATAAACGCAGGAAACTTTCCAGACAGGAGAGTTTGTCTGGTCATAGGAAGAATGTTCTTTACTAAATCACTTGTGACAAGGTTTCTACTCTCTAAAGCACACATTTGGTTCAAACAACGATCAACTGAGATACACCTGGAACTCTGAAGGAATATACCAAAAGTTGAAAAAAAAACAACAAAAAAACTCCAGTGTTAGAAGGCAGATCACGTCATATTTCTCTTCCTATGGGGGAAAAAACAAAAGGTGAAAGACAAAAAAAATAGAAGGCCAGGAAGACACCAGGACAAAGCGTTGAATGCGGGGTAATGCAGCTGACAACGGGGTCTGCAGAAAACATTAGGTAATTTGTTATGACAAGGCTTTATGTGCCCGGTCCTCCTCTGTAACAAAGACTCTTTTCATACTGCTGTCCTCCTCCCTCTCCTTTTGTTTAGAGAAAAAAGAAAAATGGTCCTCCAACTGGATAATTTGGCTTTAAAGTGATGAAGTTCTATTAAATATAAACTCCTCAACAAAGACAAAGGGCTACACTTGTTTTAAAGCATAAGAATAACTTACTTATAATTGTGCCCAGGTCGAATTCGAGCAGGAACTAAGCTAGAGGAAGCCAATGTTGAAGCGCAGTAGTCTGCAGACCTAGAGGATCATTGTCCTGGACGGTTTGGGTGCATCCCTACTCCAGCTTGTCTGAATCAGATCAATAAAACTTGCTGACATGCCAACATTGGGTGTGTTGGAAAAGGGATGGATCCAGAAGCTGCAGGATGCCGGCCATCCAGGACTTGGAGTTGCTGACCTCTGTATGGATCAGGATTCCCATTTAACTCCTACAACCCATCAAATTTAAAAGGATTGTGTCGGACGTTTAAGGTGACAGCAAGTAGGAGAGAGAGCAGGTTCGACACATTTGGCAACAGCTTTTCCCTCTTAATCAAGTGGAGTAAAAACACAATCCTATAAGCTACTGACAGAAATTCAAAGCAGTAGTTGAAAGCATATCTAAGAACATAAATTTGCATTTAATCTTATTACCAAAAAAAACAACTTTGATTTAATCCCCATCCCAAATCTACGCCAAACACAGACAAAAAAAAGTGACACATACATGTAAATAAAGCGACTATAGACAGGGTCGCTCGCTGAACTAGAAAGCAGTGGAGGAGGTCACAGTGTTGGTCTTTACGCCAGCTGTTCCCGTTCTGCTCTGCTGTCTATTTATACAGCAGCAGATGGCAGTTAGTGCTTCGCATGCCGACAGACTGTCAGTGACAGGAAGGAATGGACAGATTTCAGCCGCCCAGTCTTTCCGCTGAACTCCTGAGCCAAACCTTACATACACCGCTCCCTGATACCAAACTGGGGGCGCAAGCGCCTTTGATAGCAGCAGCTTAGACAGGCTCAGCGGCCAGGCTCAGAATAACAGCGACTGAAGGGGAGGTTTCTAGAAGAGAAAACATGCTAAGTCAGCAGGACCCCATTCAGAAGCAAAACAAACAGAACTTCAACAAAGAGAGGGGACACAACGCAGCCTGCCAGCTTATGTGTTGGGTTTAAACTCAACAGGGGGAAATTACCACAATGGCAAAATAAAAAATAAATAAAGATGAAAATAAACTTTTTTTTTTCTCGGTCAGCAAATGCACCAAATGCTATCATTTTGCGGCAACAACCTTTGGTGCTGATGAGGTTAAGTTTAATGCTCAAAGTTAGTTTACAGCATTCGTCATGTTTGAAATCCATTCCTTTAAAAGGAAAACTAGTTTTTACACCTTGTTGACAAAGAGTGGCACTTTCAGATATAACAGCCAGGATGAGCATGGCACAGAAATACTGTTCTACTTGATCTTGATTTGGAAGACGCAGAGTTTGGAAAGGTTGGACAGATTTCAGGAAATCCAAGAATTTATTCCAGAGGGAAAAGCTCACTGCTGAGATTATATGCTAAATCCAGATCAAAACGTCAACTGTAATTACGTACCGTTTTAAAATACTAATAAGGTCCTGTTTTACAGCGACTCCTATGCCACACAGTGTGACATCCCCTCTGCTCCCAGTAAATATAGAATGCCATTTGAGAATCTGATAAAAGAGTTATTGTTCAGGAATCAGGATCAGCAGTCTGACAAGAGCATCTCCAACCAGGAGAGCACTTAAAACTTCATGAATGATGCCTCAAAAGTCAAAAGATATTTCTCAACACATCCTGTGTTGTGAAAAACATTCAGAACAGCATCTTAATTTCTCTTTTGGGAAGTGAGATTGCAAATCTGACACAACGAAACAAAAAGTTTTTCAAAGGAAGCAGTTCTTTCACAAAATTTTTTTTTTTCTGTAAGCAGAAGCCGTTTCCACCTTTCAGCTCAGCTTTATTTACTAAAACAGTATTGTCACATCCTGGATTTATTTTTAATTATCAAAACAGCAGAAGTGAAACACAAACACTTCTGTGCTCCACACTCAGAAATTGAAATTGTGCCTTCCAAATGTGCATTCATTTTTGATCATCAGTAAATTCAAAAGGAATCAATTGCCGTAAATCTCTTAACATGACAGAGGAGTTTCTCAATTTGCCTGAAAACAGCCTGGGGATTATCATATGATCCGGGCAGAGCAGCTGAGTGGGAACAACAGTGTAAACCAGGCGAGGCGGTGCAGACGGGGGGAAAACACACACAGCCCCGTGCATTCATGGCACACAACAGGCGCCCATTTTACAGAGCGGTGACCTGGATTTCCTCAACCAGCATCCCCTCAGCAACTCAACTCTCACTTTAAATGCTTTCTGCCTTTATATAATCATGACATCATGAACACAGAGGCGGCAGAAAAATCTTTCAGAATCAATTTTTCTTTGATCCTTATCTAAAGCAAGAAAGAGACTTTTCATATAGATTTTATTGTGCATTTATGCATGTTTGAACATAAAATCAGCTTTGCACTGCTGCCTTAATACATTTGCAGAATTATAATGGTTAGAAAAGTAACTTTGTTCACACACTAATAATCCAAAATGAGCTTCTTGGCCACCAACAAGCTAGGCGTGCTGTGACTGCAAAGCTGGGGAGCTCGTTTCTGAATGCAACCCTTAGAATCTGGGAGAAAAACAACAATACAGTCTGGAGTGTGAACAGTGAAAACGAAGGCACAAAAACATTGTGCTCTTAAAATGTGGGAAAGTTCAGCCTTTTAAACAGAGCCGAAGCAGCGAACCAAGCAAAGGTAAAAGAATCAAAGAGGGAGCATAGTATCGGGAAAACAAACATGCCTTCGTCATCGAGGCATGGATGAACGAATGCGGGCTGAAGAGAAAAGAAAAGAGAAAAACACTGCCGGTTGTGGTGTAGAGAAGATGGTGGCGATGGTGGATTTGACTATCTTCAATGAAACATAATCTACATTCAGCCGGACACGCCCAGCACGAACAACCGCATCTTCCCTTTCAATGCCATGTAGATACAGTACAGAGTCGAAGCATTGATGTTTACATTCTTATCCGTCATGCAATACCCTCGGGGAGCCAACAAGTCCAAACACACAGGCAGACTCATAAAGCTCCGTCTTCAGTGATAAGAAGAACAAAGGATGCTGCGAGTGCTGATATGCCAGGACTCTCATCTCAGCATCCCTGATTCACTCCAACCTGAATGAGACCGTCTGAGTTCAGTCTAAATAAAAGCAGTTTCTGTTATCAATGATTCACTTCGGTACTGAAAGTTCACAACAATTATTCTACGCGCCAAGCATTTTTAATCCTGTGTCGTTCATGTCAAAGCAATCTGCTACAACAGTAAACCTTAGTGTGGTTATGTGATGCTGCCTCACGCTGCGCTGCACGTGAACAGCGCTCGTGCTCGATTTTCACCGTCTCCGCTGCCGAGGATGTGATTAACTACCCCCACTCACTCAAGAGTTAGCTCATCTGATATCCAATATTTCCTCTGAAAAGCTCGCTCCAATTGCACCGAGCTCATTTGCAAGCTGCTGGAACAAAATGTGAGCTGTAAAGAAAAAGAAGAATTTAAGAAAAGGACTGGACTGAACTGAGCAAGTCAATGCAGAGAACTGGTGTTCTCATAGAGTACAGCTATTTGGCACCTTTACTCACTTTGTCCTTTTGCAAGAATAACAGCACTAACTTTTACTAAGCATACAGCTTGTTCTGCTTTTCCTCATGATTAGTTGTACTTTTTCTATTTGTTGTTTTATTGCAACAAATACTTTTTACAGACTTCAAAGCCTGAAACAACAAACTACAAAAACTGACAATTTTAAACACGTATGGTTACTTAACTGAGGCAGATCTATGAGGCGCAGTGGAGCCGACGATTACGTAGTTGCTTCAGTATTTGAAGAAACTGATCACTTTGCTCTTCTGACCTCAGCCATGTCAAGTGCATTCCAGTCTGTGGGATTCCTCTCGTGGCTTTTTACTGCCTTGTTGTCAGTTCTCATTCATTTCCAAACATTTATTAATAAAAAAAGTCCCAATGGCTCAGTGGAAAGTTTTAGTGCAGCTTTAAGTAATGCCGATTTGTAATTTGAAAACTAATTACTGAATAAATCATAAATGATTTGTTTAAAGAGTAGATTACTGTAAATTATTTTTAATCACAACGACTGAAATTCTAATAATCAGAGACATAATAATGTTTACTCCACCCCAAACATTTGGAGAAAAGGGTAAATTTCTTCAATCCTCATTTAACGCTAAAGATGCAAAGAGAAACCAGCTGGTGACTGGAGCTGGCTACACACTGGATTATTCAATGTTTTATGTGGAGCGAATGTACCATACTCCAGCTCTTCCAATCGGCATAAAATCTGTTCAGATTTAAACACAGTTTCTTTAATTTATCAATATATTGAAAAAAACTGAAGTCAGAGGAAGCCCAGAGGAACAACATGCTATTTAAAAGGGAAAACTTTTTAGGTGTTTCTGTCGTTTATTCACGTTGCAAGAGTGCAAGGGAAATCTAAACGTTCAACAAACAACGGGATGGTGAGTGGAGCATTTTGGGAATTTTGGCGTTAAAGTAGGGATAAACATTCCCTAAGGAACTAACTGTTTATTGAAAATACTTCTTAAAATTAAAATTCCTGAAGAGAAACTGGAATTGGCTAAAATTAGCATTGGTGAGTCAAATCTGTACAAACCCAAAGATTGCAAACTAGCCTCAAAATTCTGTTTACTGGCATCTCTGTGTAAAACTGATAACAGTAACCCAACATATTTACTATCAACACAATCCATTACTCCCGACCCCACTAAGGGACAAAGGTGTACAGAAAATGGATGGATGGATGGACAATCCATTACAACACATTGTCCAATTCAGCCTTTAAAAAGCACAGGTAAACCTAGAATACTTGTGAGAACTGACTGCATCACTACAAATAATCAAAGCTCTCCAGTGGGAATATGAGAGTATATCCAGGGAAACCCACATCCAGAAGGATTACGGCAGGGCGCGGCGGCCTGAGGCAAGCCTGGTGGATTATTGGTCCTAATTGGGTCAATCGTACATGTGTGAACAGGATTCATCACACCAATGTTTATCCCTCAAACAAATATCTCCCTGAATGTCCCACTAGTATTCCTTTCAATGTCAATACCTCATAAATAGCAGATAATAGAGTTATTTCTGCTGCCTGTTTGTATGCGTTAACAGACAGCAGAGCACAGCTCGTTTGCTCCCGGTGGGGATTTTCTAATGTCACCAACCACTTAGCTCTTACTGAGAGGACACTCGGTAGAATTATATCTGAAAGGTGAAGGTTTAATTGATGTGGTGACCTTTTGGTTGCTTTATCAGCTTGTCACTATGTTTATACTTCAACACCGGGCATAATACTGAACAGCATTCAGTTCGTGAACATGTGAAAAGGCTTCGCCGTTCATCTAATCTGAAAGACAAATGAGTCGTGGTTCTGTAATCAGAATTTTTATTTTTTTTTGTTTCTGCTCACTGGCTTAAAAAGAACCAACATAGTTTACATAACAAGATGGAGACGAGCGTGAATATCATGAACTGAATGAATGCTGTGGACGTGGTGGAATTATTTAACATTTGAAACACCAATACAGATCAGTATAACTGGCCGCTACATCTCTCCTTTATAACCACATTAGCTCTGGTATGTTTCAGGGCCATTACTGAAAGAGGGCCTTTGCTTATTTCCAGGCTGGCTGCAGAGGCCACGCACGCTGGATAATCAATTTGCTGCTACTCTGCATGCACCCAATCCCTGACAGCCCTCTGTGCATTGTGAAAAGAAGGGGGGTAGGGGGGAGATGGCTCGTTCTGCTCTTCTTGCCCCCCAGCTCTCTCTTGCTCTGCGCTGTCGACACAAGCACAAGGATGGACACATATGCCCTTGAGCAACCACAATAGGGGGAGTGTCATGGCCCCTCGCAAACATCTGCCAAACACCTACACGCTGACCAAGCAACTCGATGAAAAATGCCAGACTTCCAAAGTCTGGAAGTAAATATGTGCCATCAGGATTTGAATACAAAATGCCTCTGAAATTTGAATAATGTATATTTCTGCTTACTTTTTCAGTGTTAAAATGAAATCATAATATATTTTTAACCTAAAAAAAATTCAGTGTCATTATTTGTACATGTTTGCAATTTTCATTTGTTAAAAAAAAAAATCACATTCCTATTTCAAAGTGATCAAATTTTCAATATATATATTTTTTTCAGTTTAATTTTTCAGTGTTAAAAAATTCAACATATAAAAAAATTCAAAATTCAAATGCAATATTTTCAGTGTCCTCAAATTCAACTTGCTCAAATTCGCTGTCTCAAATTCAGCGTCTAAAAATTCGCGGTAAAAATGGCCAGGTTACTTCAGGTCACAGACATCAGCGATGGATGTCAGATTCCATCGCCCAGCTAATCACCTGACGCCATGACGCACGCGTCATATTGGAGAAATACCAGCGTCACTGAGACCGGCGACCATGGAGGCGAACGCAAACTCAACGGTGAGTTTAATGCTTTCATATTTCTGTAGTAATATTTTATTTTGCGCATGAAGGTTGATGTATTATCTTAAAGCAGCTTGATTTAAAACACGGCTTTGGGCCGTTATTAATCTTACACCATGAAGTGCTGGCATATTACCTCCTAGCACCCCCCGCTTCCCTCCCCGCTGTCCCACACCCAATTTCCCCCTTTTTATTTCAAAAAGAAATAGCACTTGCCCCAAGTCTAGAATCTTTAAAAGAACTGATAGGTGGCGACTTTCCGGTTGTTTGTATGTTGTCTTAGGTGAGACTGAGACTGGCCGTCTTAGTAAAGTCATAATTTTTCGGGAGATGCTACCGCTAATGTAGTAAAGCTAATATGGCTGCCTTGTATGCTTCAAGGAGGGGCTGTGAACGCTTCCGACATTAATTACAACCACAACCCCGTTCTGTTCAGCTACTGTATTGTTCATGGGACTTCATTTATGAATTAATTGATACATTTATTGCCATTATAACATCATCCAAAATACTGTTTCTCTTATCTGACAAGTGTTGATGTACAATATTAATTTAAATTTTTTTTACTTTGCGATACAAAACGTTGTTCTGTTACCTAGCAACACTATGAACAACCCCCTTTGTTTTTAACTCATTTTGAAGAAAATATATGCTTGTAAGTACATCTGTTAACTTATTTTAGATTAAATATAATTTAATTCATATTACTGTGATTTCTCAATACTGATTTCAAAATACTTTCTTTTTTTGTTTTACTGACAATTTTCTTCTGACATTTTTTTTTTCTTTTTTGTCTTTTCAAGGAACTTTTGCTGGATCATATTTTTGCTAGAACAGTTTGGAGCATGTTCTTGAACGTATGCCCCTGGGTCTGGATTTCCTAGACTTTATCTGCACTCAAGAACTTGTTTTTTTAAATGCCTTGTCTTGTCTTGTTCCTTCAATATTTTGGATGCGCTGGCTCATTTGCACAGACTAATTAATTTAGAAAAACAAAGTGAAGAACAACAAACGTGTTGTGCATATTGAGCAAGGACCAGCTGGTCTACAACGGACGGTCATATCCTCAGACTACCTTTGCAGTCTTTTAGAACTGCATCTCCCCGTCCAGGCATCGCCAAACTCTTACTTCCATATACCTGCCTCGAAGCGTCTTCAATTTATGTTTTATTATTTAGCGCACCGTGTTGCGGCCAGGACTTTACTTGCGTTGCACGGAACTTTCACTTCCGCCTCTGAGTTGTTGATGAAAGCAGCATAACGTTTATTGACTGATAATAATGCCCATTATTATTTATTGATAATAATCATCGTTTTTGGGGGACCAATAAGCCTCCTTAAAATGACTAGCGCGATGCCTGGAGTACGGCAGCCTTTCTCCTACGGGAGCTGCTGGTTCAGAGCATAAAGCGGAAAGAACGCTGCAGGAGTATTTATACAGGTGAGCGGATAGACTGAACACGGCGGGTGGCTGAACAGTTGATGATTACAGTGTAAGTGTAACTTTACGGACGAACCGCACAATAGATTTCATATAATCCCGGTCTCAACAAATGGGTGGCGGAGCGCATCGTGACGGTACATGGCTGGCCGATGAGTTTCTGTGACGAACGAAGGTGCCGTAAATATCCCGTATTGCTCCCCCCCACCCCCCGTTCTTATGTTTTACCCCTGATCTACCGGTCGTGTCTCTACCCCCCACACCCCCCATTAGGTTTGTTCGTTCGTCTGTCCCCTGGTCTATTTCCTCCCCTCCACCCCATCTTACGTTCGTTCGCTTGCCTGCCCCCCACCCCAAGCCCCCCAACTCCAGGCGACATTTTCCGTATTCTCAAACCCAAAGCTTGACAGGTATGGAGCAAGGTGAGAATTCATCTATTAAACTCACTGAAGATGAATACATAAACCAAAAGCTGGATCATAGACATTTTTATAAGCGTATTTGTGAGCCTGCTTCTTAATTATTAAATTGAATATAATTTCAGATTTTTGTATAACTTTTCTTCAGGTTAACTTAGAAAGTGAGCCATTATTGTTACAGGTTAGTTTTCTAAACTACAAAAAAACATAATTGTTAGGGATACTCAAATATAAAAAATTGGACTGATATTGATATCAATAAATCTGGTGTTACGCCAGATTTACCAATGTTTTATTTTATACATTTTTTTATCCGATTACTCGATTAATCGTAAGAATAATCGATAGATTACTCTATTACTGAAATATTCGTTTACAACAGTCCTAGTGCTGTTCAATGATCCAGAGGTCAAGTACAAGAAATACAGTTTTTCCTCTCCATTTCTTAAATGTATCAAATTAGAGTTTCCTTTCATATGGAAAAATTTAGACATCATTTAAGGCCGAGAACAAAATCTGTAGCTCAGATCCAAAATATCAGAATCAGCCAGTAAAAAAAGAGACCGATAGTCGCCTGCACTTCTGATGACATTTGGGTGTTACACACTGCAGACCCCAACAGAGAAATAATGTGCTGACCAGAATCGTCCAATTAACAGACTCTGGTCAGCACAGAATCAGACCAATGACCTGATAGTTGAAACTTCGAGAACTTAATTCCAAAGAATTTATTTTAAAAGGCAAAAAAAAGTTTCCACTTCAAGTCAAGACTTGTCAGCAATTCATTTGGACTCAGAGAGTGAAATGTTTAACAGATAACAGAAAGGGTGAATGAAAAAGACTGGAAATAGACATAATATTATAAACTATTCCAAAGGTGGGCATCCTTAATCATACTCCATCTACTGGATTTCTTCAAATGGAGTAAAGTTCATATTGGTTTATCCGTCATGTGATCAGTCACGAGAAGGAATTTTTTTTCCACCTCTAATTGGAAACTATTCAGATAAGTCACGTCCATGAGATAAGAAAATAAGACAAGGCAAAGAAAAAAAGAAGCATTTCCTGGAGTCTCAAACAGCCCATTATGAATTTGAGACTAAAACCATGCTAGCCGGCTCTGCTAAATACGACACGTCAGGATGTTTGAGGCAGTCCGCTGGAGCAGAAACGTAGTGTACATCAAATCACCGTATATGTAATAACCCCTACATGTTTGACCCAGTAGGTGCAGTTAAAACTCTCAGCATCCTAATAGGACAGCGTTCTCAGCATACCATCTGCAATGAAGACCTGATGAAAGAAGAGCATGGCTCCCTGCCAGCGTCTCTCTCTCTCTCTGCTCTGCAATCTGGCCATGTGATGAGGAGGTAGAGCAGGCGGTGCTGCAGCCTATTCCTCTCCCTTACTTCCACGCTCGCTCACTAACCCCCACCTTAAAAAACGCTGCATATGCCACTGCAGTTCTGCCAGAAACCACAAGTTCCCCTCCAGCTCCTTTTGGGTGACATTGGAATGATGAAAACCCGAGGATATGGAGTGGAAAAAAAAAAAGTACTGGGGATTTAACAAATCCTCTTTTTGGTAGACTGTGAGAGATAAAGAGCAAGTGAGGCACATCTAGGAGGGACACTTGATCTTATAAGAGATTCATACGAGCTCAGACCAATGAGGCTGGTAAGACTGACAGGAGAAGAGCTGAGAAAAGCCAGAGAGACTGTAAGAAAAACAAGTTTGCTCTGTCAGACGTTGTCGTGTTACTGGGTCATTAGCTGGTTCTGTTAGCGTCAGGGGGGACGGTGTTAATCATCGGACCGAAGCAGGACATACAGCATTGTCATGACTAAGGAGGCAGCTAATACTTCACAGCACCTGATGACTCACGGTCACAAACAAGCAGGTTGATCACATGACTGTTAAAAAGAACATTGTCGTTTTTCTTTCTTCTTTTAAGACACGCTTTATATCCACAAGGATGCCTCGGTTCAAATAGTCCAGTATGTGACCTATTCAATTAAAACTTTTTTTTAATTTACAGCGTCCCGATCTGGCATGAGTTGTTTTTATTAGCCACTGTTCCAAACCCTGTGGCTTGTTTCAACCCGTCTTCTTCATGTTTAAAAGTCCTGTGGCCTAGAGACCTATAAAAGAGTCAAAACTTTGCCTCCAGTACATCTCTACCTCACTTACTCAACTCTTAAACGTGTTGTTAAAGGGGATGAGGAAAAACTAACTACAACAGGGCATTACAAATTAATAATTAATAGAAGCTCAGAGATAGCTTTTCCTCGCAATACAGATTTCCATTTTATTTGACGTCTGATCTGCAAATTTTAGACTTTACCAATTCAGGTTTTTATTATTTTAAAAGAACACACAAAAAAATGAAAATGTGCTACGAGCTTCTTGACTAACTTTTGTCGACTGACTGTTGCGTCCCGAATAATTATGTCAATAAATCGCTTTGGTTTTTCAGGAAAATGGCAGTAAACAAAAAAAAAAAAAAAGAAAACCACGTGAAGTAAAAAGTTCACTAAGTGAATGAATAACTTTAATCTATAACGTTTTATTTGCATCTAGAAGGTGTTTAGTGAACGCCCAGAGATAATGCAATCATAAACTACAAGAGCCACAACAATGGCTGTGATTAAGCCCTGATGAACTGGGCGGTGATTGCAGGTCAGTCTTTATAGTGACCTCTGGGTCTCCCCCCGTCAGGAACCAACTGTGGATCTCTCCCACAGACTCCTCAGGCATGTAGGCCCCCAGTCAGAGGGGGAGGATTTCCCCTCTGCAAGCCTTTTATTCTCTTTCAGTCTGTTGTGCCTTAACCGTCCACCATTCAGTTTGCTCATTCTCCAGCTCTTTTGCAAAAGACCTCCAGAAGAGAACAGCACTTGGGAGGACGTGCAGACAAACCTGCATGAACTCCAAGATGTGGTTGGTGAGGACGCTCTCATGAGCGTGCTAGTAGATTACTTACTTGTAGTGTTGCCTTGCATCTGAATGATACATTTTGACTCCTTGCTCGTTTCCCTGGAGTTGAAGGGTCGGACTCGAACAGCAACTTTTACAGACGCCCCAGACATTCTTGCTGCTCAGGCCGGACTCCCACGTAAGACTGCTTTTATATTCCTCCTAAAGAAAACACACAAAAACAGCATAAGTGCATCCGTGTAATCAAAAGTATTTGACCAAAATGCTAAACAGAATCCACTTAATACATAGGTCCTATATCAGCCGTATACGCACAGTTTTCCATTTTTTTTCTGTGTAGAGTCAGTAGTCAGTCTGCAGGGTTTATTGTTAAAGCTTTAGTGTCCACAAACAACAACAAACAATCGGTTTAATTCATTGGAAGATTAGTAGATTTTCTTTTTTCCAAATCAACCAAATTAGGTCATGTTTTAAGGTAATTGTATACAAATGTCCAGATTCATCGGTTCTTTTGATAATGTTTATTAAAAAAAAAAAAAAAATCTTAAGATGAACATCTTGTAAATTTGAAGCAGAATCTTCTTTACTGTTGTTTTTAATGGTAAAAAACATACATTCCACTGTAGAGAACATTTGATTGAATCAAAGAACTGTAACAAGCTAAGAAACCAAATTTACACTGACTACAGAAAAATACATTAGTCAGGGGTTATTAAGCATTTCATGGCAATACCTATAATAGAATTTTAAATTAAGCAATTTCTTGTTATTTTTGACCCCCACTGTTCTATTTTCTAACTTACAAATAGTTATTACATCTTTAGGGATGTCCTGCCCCCTCTACCAGGCAAAAGTGGACACCCAAACATAATTGCTTACTGGGCCTCATTCAACCCTGGGTCGCCCCTGTATCTATGATTTTACTAGATTACCACCCGTGCTTCTTTCTGTTCGCTTTTAGCCCATTTCAGCTCCAGATTCCCAAATTGTCCCTTGTTTTTTTCCACATTCTAGCAGTCAGCCATACTTGCTGAAGCATACGCCCATGAAATTCTATCTCCCCCCGTTTTCTTGCCGAGGGCTTCCGCGGGACAACGAGCCCGGGGGGCCCGTCTGCTGCATGCGACTCTGCATTGGTGCAAATAAAGAGCGTCCATTTCTAATGCTTGAAAATTAAATTCGCCGATGTTAAGAAGTGGGCTAATCCTCGTCTGCTGAACGTTGTGGGAAGAAGAGTTAAGGCTCCCATTAGCAGCGTAGGCTGGGACGCACTGTTCACCGTTTATTCGGCAGGAAAGGTTATAACCATTTAAATAGCGACGACAACTGGAGTTTTAAACCATAATTGTAATATTTGTTCATTTGAACACTGCTAAAACATGCCGAAAGGTTTGTGGTTGGGGTTTCTATCAACATTAAGCGCTAGCAGCTAACCAACTGTGCATAAACGCAACCCCTTTGAACTAACATCATTTACTGTGCTTATTTCATAAAAATAAAAGTAAGCGTACATTCCGTGACGTAAATATGTAACAGACACGCAGCTCTAGGACTAATGTTGGCACCAATAGACAGCTGCTCGCCCGCAGACATTGATCTGAAAAACAGCCATTTAGATTATACATATAATGCATGTACCCAGACCGATCGTTCATACTCACGTTTGACGACTCTATCCAAGGCGGCACCACCGGACAGTGGGGAGAAATAACGTCAGCTTGCGGGAGTCAGGATGTGTTGTTGGTGTTTTTTAATCAGAATCTGCACACACGTAAATTGCTACAATGTCCGCTTCCGTGGAAAACACCCATTATAGCGGTATCCTCCGCCGTATGGATATGTAAAGTACAAAATGTTAACAAGGTGACTCGGTAAAATAGCTTGTTTTTTTTTCCCTGTAGCGACAGAAAAAAAGCGTCCGCCCGTCTGCGCCCGAGCGAAAATGGAAATCGATGGATCGCCTTGATTTACCGAAGAGATTACGTCAACTCCCCTTCAGCGTGCTGACTGACAGGCCAACGGACCAATCAGCGCAGAGAAGTGGATGACTAAGACATCAAGGAGCCAATGAAATTGGAAATCTGGGGTGTGGGTGGAGCCTCTCTCTCTCCATTTTTCTACCGTGACGCCACACTGCAGGATTTCTACCCCACCTCTCCCAGCGCCGCTGTCACTGTGTCGCTAGGGTCACCGCAAACCAGCGCCGCCTAGCGAGGGATTGAATGACCCTTTTTTAAACATCCTTCATCAATTTTAGAATTATAAGAAGGGCTTTGTCAGCTGAATTTGTTTTACAAAATAAACAGTTTTTTTCTTTGTAACGGGTAATATTTGAATCTTAAAATGGAGGGAAAATATTTAATTTTACTTGGTACACGTAACTGGCAATGCTTCGGCCAACATCAGACCGACGAGTGAGTGAACCCCTGCCTTGCTTTCCATTAATTTGTCTGGTTTAATGTGTGAAGGTGGATGATTTAACAGAATCAGGTGCTCGTTATGGAGGGCAGATTCTGACATTAATGGCAATAAACAGAAATAAATGTTAGAACCTGTCCTCCTTAGATCAGCTCTTCAAGTAAATTAAAAATCATTAATTTTCAGGAAAGAGTTTCCAAACTTTGTACTACATTGTCAGGACTTGTATAATGTTCGTGCACAAAACAAAAAAGCCTGTAAATACTGTGCAAGCTTCAAAAATGCTTGTAGATATACAGGAATTACATAGGAGGTATGTTTATCGTAGACTTGCATGGAGCTTTCCTGTTAAAGGAAATACTTTCTGAGCATTTAAAGAGCTGAAATGGCTGTTACATGAAATTCAAAGTAACATAAAATAAGTCCCTTTCCATAAGGTGCTGTGTGTCTGGTAGTTCTTTTCATATTCGTCTCTTCCCTCGCTCCCCAACCTCTTCTATAACACAGATACTTGACCTTGAGGTGACAATGAGGCTTTTATCTGCAGATCCAGAACACATACAAGTAAATCAGATTAATGAAGTCAGCAGCAAAATATAACTAAACAGTTTTTTTTTTCTTCTGAAGTTCCTGCTTATTAAGTTCTAAGACTGAAATAACATTTCCTTTGAAGATTAAATTACATTAGCCTACGTCCTTTATGGTTCCACTTGTCATCCATAAGCACAAACATGAGCTGAAGAAAACAAACAAGTTCACAAATATTCACACTCTGCTTGGCTCTGCTCTCGCTCAAGATTTTTATAAAGCCAAGATATTTTAAAAAAAAACAGAGCGACCACTGTAAAATGATCAATGAGCTTTTTGCAAACGGACTTCTGCTAAATTGTAATACATAAACCAGCAACTGTTAATTATCATTTGATACAATTCACACAAACTCAAGAGACAAACTTAAAAGTTTTAACTTTATTATGTTTTGTTTTTAGAACCATGATAATGGTTTGAGACAAAAAGGGTAAATGCAAATAAAAATCCAATAAGGTATCCTTTTTTCCCCTCCACTCAAAATGTTGT
Source organism: Girardinus metallicus (assembly GCA_903067095.1). Taxonomy (NCBI): domain Eukaryota; kingdom Metazoa; phylum Chordata; class Actinopteri; order Cyprinodontiformes; family Poeciliidae; genus Girardinus; species Girardinus metallicus. Next base: position 41,892 of record CAEGAE010040119.1, read on the forward strand.
TCTCATTGGTAGTAGTGACATTAAATTCAGATGATTTGGAAAGATCCCTTCAAATCAGTAACGCGGCCAGACACCGACGAAGGATTTGTTAGAAAGGCCGAGCGCCCTGTTTCTCCCTCATCCAGGCGTGGATTCTCTCTTTCAGCTCAGGCACTGCAGGAGTAAAAAAAAAAAAACACAAACAAAAACACCTGAAGTCAACAAATTTGAAAAAAACGCAAAAGTTGTTTCTTCCAATGTTTGAGAACTTTTTACTATTCTCGGTCGGACCTTATGAAAGATCCATCAAGATGATGTTACCTGACTCCAGCATGCTCTCTGTGAGGGGCTGCCTGTTGAAGGGATCAGTGGGGGAGTTCAGCAGGTGGCGCAAGATGATGGATCTGTCCATAATGTTCCCAGAGGGCAGCATCACCGGGTCAGTCATCAGAGTGTCCATCAGAGGGTCTAAGGTAATGTATGTGCAAGACAAGATTAGGAGAAAAATATAGTAAACTTTTCTGAATTATATATTTATTTTAATCCTGAAATACAACATCAATTTTTTTTAATTCTAAAGTTTAGAGCCTTTTAGTTTGTTTCCACCACATAGCCTTCACATTTGTTCACCAGCTCAAACTGTGCATGGAGTTTAGAACCAGGCAGGTCGTCAGTTCTCAAAAACATAGTTTTAACCAAAAAATATAGTTCAATCTAAAAACAATGAATGTTTTCAAAAACATTGAGTGCAAATCACCCCAAAAAAATCCATCCTAAAGAGCTGAACAGGTGCATTAATAGTAATATTAGTTCACCTAAGAAAACAAATGAACCAAATGCCCAATAAAAACTTATGAGTGCCCCTTAAATATTGAAATGTCAGAGTTGTTAATGTGAATCCTGTAGGTTACAAAAATAAAAACCTGGCGTGCGATATTGTAACGACACAGACAGCTGTTACACATGCGGCCTGGATGGCACACTCCCATCAACTGTGGTGGGCTGGCTGGCATATCTGGGAATCAAAGCTGGTATGCAGACCGCATTCTCTTTGTGGATTATATTAAGTCTGTGGTTACAGGATAGCTCTGCTCTAAGCTGTCTATATGATCCGCATGAGCTGCCAAAACCTGCAGCAAATGTCTGGAATTCAATGAAGACCCTCTCCATCTACCCTGACCTGGGGGTTGCACCGAAGCGGCTGTTTCCCCCGAGGGCAAAGGTTCATTTACGCACTGAATATGGATTCCAGAGTTCTTACTCAGCATTTACATATTACGGTGTATTGCTTATGAACAACTCAGATTTGACACTGGAAAAAAATAAATAAATTGTGCTTCATTTACTTATGCCTTGAAACATCTAGAGTTCATCCTTCCAGTTGATTCTATATTTTGTATAAAGTTTGCAACTGTCTTGTTTAGAAGCAGGGATTTATAACTTCAGTTATATAATCCACATGTTATATTATCTGTCCAAACAGACTTTATTCTTTATTGCAAGGAAATAATTGTAGAACATGTGCAAAATGCAGAAGACTGAGAATAAAGGTGCTGATTTTGCTTTGTAACGGTTACTAAACACCCAAATATTAACTTTGCTGATGGGAGAAACGAACCTTTGAACTCATCAGGTGCGTCGCTGTAGTCCATCTCTGACTGGGAGTTCTTGGCCACTATTTCTTCCACCTTCTCGGAGAGCAGCTTGAATTTCTCAATGGCAATAGAGGACTTAATACCAGCCTTTCTCATCTTGGAAATAACCTCCTCAAAAAGCTCCCGGCTGTATGATCGCTGCGAAGAAAACAAACATCCACAACAGTGTGTCAATGACATTGTGAAAGAGGAAAAGCTATTGCAGGGCCACCGCTGTACCGGGTATAAGGGTAAACATTTTCAATAGAAGTATTTCCAAATAAAACACTATAAATTTAGTATCTGAATCAAAATCTTTGACGCAGTCAGTGCCAACCTGGTCATCTGCAATCGCTTTAGCAAAGCGGGCGCAATCCAGTTGAAGGTAGATGTCTGTCAGCTGGTCTAAGAGCTTTTTGGGCTCAAAGCCATATTTCTCTGGGTTCTCCACCTTCAGGTCCCGGCACTTGGGCCCACAGAGCTGCTGAAGGTTAAAGTTCAGCATAGCAGCTAAACGAGGTCCGAGCTCCTGTGTGAAGACAAGAGGACGGGCTCAGAAGTATTGTCTGGTTTGAAATCCAGACAATCACTAAGTCAGGCTCATAATTTCGACTTTATGTGAACAATTAGTTCCTTATTATGGAAATAGCTTCACTTAATACATGCAGTGAATCTTGTAGAACGTGCAGAGGAAGCAGCAACACTCACAGGCCTGAGGAAAGGCTTCTGAACCTGCTTGGTTAGGATGTGGAACATTTCAACCGTTTCTGTAGCCAGCGCCAGATAAGAGCGAGACACTCGCTCATCCTGAGTCAGCTGGGACTGGCGGCTCTGCTGCTGCTCCTGGAAGTTTGAAGAAGAAGAAGAAGAAGAAAAAACTGGTTGAATAAACTGTGCCTTAACATATCTGTTGCCATGTTTTGAAACTCCGAATAAACATGTACGAAAACAATCCATCTATATTACTGCAACACAGCAGGGAGATCTTGATAAAAAAAAAATAATAATAAAGCAGAGCACAGACTCTGGGCAGCTGATCCCACTGCTCCTTATTCTTCATCTCTTCCTGAACTTCATGGATGCGCTTCAGGGACTCAAGGCTCTCGTCTAACAAGAAGGTGGTGTCGTTAATCAGCATGTTGATGTAGCGCACAAACTGCTTGCCAGAGCTGGGGGAGAGGAGACGAGATACAAGCTCAAATCAGGCTGGAAACGCCCAAAATGTGTCAGAATTAAGCATCAACTGTTTATTTTTGCCATCGACAAACTCACTTGAACTCCTCCATGAAGGTGCCATGGTGGGCAATGTTCTGCCAGAGACTCTTGAAGATGGTACTTATATGGTACCGTATAGTGAACTTATCGTAGAACTCGCTGGTGGCACCGGTGTGCTCAACGTCTATGGAGAAAAATGGAACGAGTTAGTGAAATACTAAAGAGGAACATCTATATTTGTACAAAGCCTGGACTTAAGTTTAATTTTTTACTAAAAGCACACTTAATAGTACACACGATTCAGTTGACTAAATATTGTGACGCAGCTCTGTTTTTAACATTTAAGATCACAAATTAGGAATAAATTATGCACAATAGAGGAGTTCAAAAGAGAAATAAAGTTGAATTTTGCAATTAAAATGGAAAAAGAAAATTCATTCAGTTTTAGAAGTGGTTGGTTAGGCTTGTCGACCTGCTGGAATGTCAAAACTCAGAGTTGACAAGTACATCAAACAGAAAATGTAGAGTCCAGCTAACCAGCAAAACCATTTGTAAAACTGAACCATCAACTATGTTACAAACATAAACATTTAATGACTGTTCTAAGCAAGAAGGTTGACTAAAATACTTTCAAAGCTGATATATTAACTAATGACGAGAAATATGAATAGGTTAAAATCTATAGATACAAAATTCACAGGAAACAAAAGTCAGAAATCAACTCGATCCATCTTCATGATAACTTAAATGTGTAAGCTGCCATCACGGTAAACAGATGCAGATATTGCACAACTACAATAAGTAACCACACTAAATATAGGAGCACACAAATGGGGAAACTCTTCAGTCAAAAGGAGACAGTTTTAATGTGCAGTGGATCAGACCCACCAGTGTAAAACTTCATGAGAGCAGGGACCAGGTGTTTGATGGACAACGGGTGGTTCTCCATCATTTCAGAGAATCTCTGAGTGCGAGGCTGTACAGCAGGGTTGGTGACAAACAGCACTTCCACCAACTTGGCTATAAGGTAGGGGTTCCGGATGTAGTGCTGACTGCAGATGAACACTACCAAGAAGGTGACAACATCCTGGACACACGGCTCATACAGAACCTGGGGAGAGTACCTGCAAGGAATAAAGAGGCAGTAAAGAAGGGCCTTCTCTAAAGTACTATGTGCTTCATACAGCTGAAATAAAACTTTGCAATGGAAATACAATTATTTCATCCAATTTTATTATGTCTTAAACATGTGAAGGACTTACTGCACAACAAAAAGCAGAAACTCTGCCACGTCTTCAACATAAAACTCCGGCAGAGCAGCAAAGCTTTTGGGAATCTCAGGGTTCAAAGGAAGGGTAATGCTGAAAAAAGGAGAACATTTTGTGGCGTAATGTTTATTTTTGAAGACAGAAAAAAAAAAAGACAAGATAAAAACAGTTGTTCTTTTTCTGTGGGCATTATCACAAACAGTAGCATGGTCAGTCCGTGGTATGCCGACTCACTTAGGGTAGGCCGGGTCCACCATGCGAAGTATGAGCTGAATGACTGTGCTGTAAAACTGCAGACATCGGCGCAGCAGGTTCTCGTCCAGAAGGCCCACGTCAGCGCACGCTTTGGCTCGCACCAGTTTCTGACAGGACAGTCACACATGATAAGCATCACGTCTCAGGAAATGCGTTCCCTTGCATAATCGCTTATATTTCAGCTTTTCAGCACAAAGAACAAGTACGAGTGTCCAAACGGAGTCAGTTCTGGCAGCAGACAATCCTGGTGTGTCTGTGCCTTTAAGCCGGTCCCGAGGATTGGATCAATATCTAGCAGACAGACGGTAAGAGAATCTACCAGGACTGACCTTGAGCTGGGTTTTACATCGTTTCAGCATTTCTCTGTGCCGACTAGCCAAGGGAGAGTCTTTCCATTGGCTCTCACTGTTTTTCAGCTCCTCTACAGTCCTAAAATGTGAAACGAGGTTATAAATAACTCACTAGGTGAATAACTTATAACCGTTTGCCGTGTACAAACTACCTGTTGAGTTCACGGATGGCGCGCAATCTGCGGATGTAGCGCCGACAGCATGGCAGGATGGACAAGTGATGAGTGTGAAGTGTCAAGAAAAAACACTCGGTGGGGAACTTGGGCTCTGAGAACTTTGAGGGATCCTCATCTGATGATGTTCACACAGACAAGAGAAGAAAAAAAAACAAAAACATTATACTTATATAGATTCTATTTTAGCCAAAGGAATAATCTCTGCATCCTAAATAATGAACAGAAGGTTGTATTTATTTTATTTACTTTGGGGTTTGACAATCCACTCTGAAAGTATTTTTTCTTGTTCTCTACTTACGCAGCTCAGCCATCCAGCTTTTTAGCTCCTCCATGGTGGCTTTAAGACGAGTCTCCTCCAGGCTGACGACAAGGCGACACCGTGGATGGAAAATGTAATACGGGTCCACTGTCTCCAGTTTTATCTTCATGCTCAGCTGCTGCAGCACCCATAAGAAGTTGAGCATGAAGCCATCTGTCGACACCAGCTTGTCGTCAGTCTGAGAGAAAGAAAGAGACAAATGTCGCTCAAAAAACTTGTCAAAACCGGAGGCTTACTGAGAGGCGTGTTATGGGTGCAAACTTTATCTTTGCAGTTTAGTTTTCTTTTGACAAAAATCAGAAACTCAAATATCATGTTCAAGCTGCTGTTGTATGAATAAAGGATGTGCGCTACAAACCTGCATCTGTGCTTTCTTCACATTGTAGTTGACTAGAGCTGCCATGTAGTTGAGAGCTAACTCGCGCGTTTCTCCGTTCAACAGAACATTATGGAGAACTTTGAAAAGGTCACCCTGACGAAGGAAATAAGTTATTATGATAAGAGATTAAGTTAAGTAAGAGTAATAACAATAAATTAAACAAAAACATCTGAAGACTCACCCTCGCTGACTCCAGGTAGTGCTGCAACGACTGGCTCACAACTCGGGTGTTCTCCATGGTGATGGCTGGGCCAGAGAAATACTTGTCCCCTACTTTGGTCTAAACAAGAGAACAAGCTGTTTTTGTTCAAAGTCCCAAAAGTTTTAGGAAATGATGGCAAAAAAAAAAAAAAAAAAAAAAAAAAGACATTTATTGCAAGCATTCAAGCCTCAGTGCAATGTACATATATACTTATTAAATATTTATTCTATCTTCGCAGGGAGGATAATGAGTATTAGACTTTTGATATTGTGGTTATTAGACTTTTGATACTGTGGTGAAATTATACGAGTTGAATGTGCAACTTACATCATCTTCAGCAAATACTGAAAGGCTAAAGAACGCCCCAAGGTAGGATAGTCTCTGAATTTCTCTGCCACAACCAGGGCTCAGAGGTTTGGGACACCACAGAGGAAGTGATGTTGCCTACACAGAAGAAGAGGAGTGACAGATTTACATGTTACACTAAATAATAAACAACAAACTCTGGGCTTTTTTCAACCCGGAGTTTCTGGGTAATTTAACAACCCAAAATAAACCATTAAATATCATTATTAACTATTATTATTATTAGTAGTAGTAGTAGTAATTCCATTTAGAGTATTTAATTGTGCATTTTGGGTTAATAAATAAATAAAAAATGTATAACCAAAAAAAAAAAAAAAAATCAATGGAGGGTTTAAAATGACTTCTACATATTTAATTGCAATAGAAAAAACATTTGTAGTTATTAAATTAAATGCACACAAACAAAACAAAAAAAATCTATCTCATAGCTCTGAAAATACTCACCAAGTTGCACACGGGGTGAGTCTTTCCAAACTTAATTTCACAAAGTTCAGCTAATGCCTGTAAAAAAAAAAGATTTGACTTTTTAAAACTTAAAAAGAAATATTAAACAACTTTAGCATTAAGTATTCGTCATCCGACAGTAAATGTCAACATTTCAGCAGTACAAGGCGAAGGCCGTGAAAGGACATTTCATTATTTCATCTAGATGAAATAAAATGATCTGTCATGTAGAAAAGCTGTCAGTCAGGGTTTTTTTGTGGCTTCTTCTCTCTTTCCTGCCAATTGCACTTTCAAAATCTTTGAATTATGACATTTCTCTCTTTCCACTCTGCAGGCTTCTGTCTTCTTACCATGAGGGGGAATTTAAAGTTGTCGCTGTCAAAGGAACATTCTTTCACTGCCAGAGCGAGGCCATGGAGGATGGGAATGAAGATCTGGAAGACATGTTTGGAAATTAATCAGTACTACAACTTTTAGGACTTTGAGATTTGCATTTCTGTTGTAGGCTTCAGAGACATTCAGAAGGTGCTCTCATTATTTACATTTATAAACATAAAGTAAAACTATGAAACAGAATGAAATCATTCCGTATTGTTAATTCAAATGTAAAACACAAAATATAATATAGTGGTGAGCTGACTTTCCTCTCAGATTGCGTCATTACGGACTTAAAGCTTATTTGTACATTTGATATAGTTTGTAAAAAAAAAAAAAATATTTACTGTCCAAGATCAGGAAAACATCCAATGGTGATATTAATGATTAAAACTGCTACGAAAATATTAATCATGAATAACCTACATTTTTCTATCTCTCTGATATATGATGACCATTGTCATTCAATATTTCATCTTTAATGTGATTTCTGCTTTCTTAGATTATTAATAAAATATATAACCCATGAAGACTTAAAAGTAATCACTAGTTTTTCATGTAATAATGATGTAATTCCAGTAGATGATTTATCTTTAAGTCTTTATTTTGCAACATGTTTCAGGGATCACTGTAAGCGCGTTTCCACTATTCAAAAGAGAAGGAATTAGACCTAATTTCCCAGAACTTTGCATTTTACACTGCCGGATTTTCCAGAACCAGGCTGGTTGGGTAAAATGCAGTTGCTGCTTTAAAAATATTATGAAACTTTGGAGGTGAAATAGAGCCCCTTTAAGCTATGCAGCAGGTGTACTTGTTATTGCTTGCAAGCGCAACATTCAAACTCTAGGAGAAGACTGAGAAGAGTCAACACACGCAGCAACCGAAGAGTCCAAACTGCGATTAAAAAGCAGTGGAATCACACCGATACAGCATTAATCTCAGACTCTTCCATCAGCGTTACAGTTTAGCAACTAAAGTCACTCAACACTTTGCAGAGATGTTTCACTGTATCGGATTATATGTGATCTGCTCTGATCCTGGAGTCTCGTTCAGCTGCTTAGTGTCTGGGAGATGGTAGAAACAAAAAGGATGCAAAAATAAAACGGTGTCATTTTCAGAAATACAGTGGAACCTCCAAATACAAACACACCTGAATATTTTATTCGTAATGCTATTTACTCAACTATTTTGCGAAGCATAATTCTCTGCAATTATACTGTAATCAAATTTCTACAAACATCTCAAAGTGCAGGCACATGCAGATGTCAATGTGTTTTCATGTTGACTGCAACCTAGGAGAAAATAATGCAATTTCTGCACCAGCCCAAATTGCATTATTGCCTTCTGCACTAACCAGTTAGTATGAAAAGCCACTATTGCCAAAGTTTCCATACTTTTTGGGCCCAGAGCAGAATCTTCTTGGATAGAAAGCAGAAGCAAACCATGATGTCTTTCCTTCAATAATAATGAATCGTTTGTTTAGGGTTTTTTTTTTTTTGTCCTTCCAAAAATCATAAAAAAAAGTTTATATGTGTTTTGAAGACTCCTAGCAAAGGAGTAATATCGGGAAAATTGAAAATGACTATGATTTTGACTGCTGGGCATATTTTATTGTAGCGTTTATTAGCAATTATTTAAGTTTCAGTGGGGAACATTGTCTCAAAAAAGATGTCTTAGACATAAACTGCATATTGGAAGCGATTAAATTCGTATTCAGAGGTTACACGGTAAAACTATAACTCGTGATTCAGACACTCGTGATTCGAGTGTCTGAAATAAAATGGCAAACTGGTCATTGAACATAAAAGGCCGTGCTCCCCACCTGTTTGAACACTTCCTCTTCCTGGTGGGTGATGCGCACCAGCTCCTGAATAAAGCCATACGGAAGGTTCCGACACAGCATGTAAGGTACCAGCAGAGACTGTTGGAGGGGGCTCCTATGCGGAGTTAGAGGAGACAAAATATAATTAACCTTCTCTGGATGCAAGGAGAAAGAGCAGTTGCTATGGAGACAAAATAAATAGCTAAAGTGGATGGTTTCACTCACCGAGGCTGAGTCAGAGCCCCCTGCAGGACAAGGGCAACATGGGAGATACACTGAGAGCGAATGTTACTTAGAAGCTGGCTGACATTTGGTTGGCTGCACATCTGGAAAAATAAACAAAATAAATTATTTTCCTGGTTTTAAAATGGGAACAAGAAGATGGATTTCACAGAATCAGATCAAGAAAATACATTTTTAAATAATGTTCTTTGAACAAGGCTGGAGCTTATCAGAAATAAGACTTTAGCGTCAGCTGTCATGTCACACTTATTCATGAAAAAGATCCAAAAATTAACAATGTTTTAATTCATCCTCTTAAGTCAGTTTTCTTACTCATCTGGAGATAAAGACACAAATCCGAGGAATCTCCTCTTGCAGACCGTCGCCTACCTTGGGAGCTTTTCTCTCCTCCATGCCAACACTGTCAAAACGCTCAATGAGGTAGTTCAGCATCTCTGTCTCTTTGCATGCTTCAATGGTGAAACGGTCGCTGGCTGAATCGCATGACATCCCCCCTCCACAGGCACCCAGGCTAAAAACAGACACATGAAACAAAGAGAGAGGATTGTTAGAGAACAGAAGAAAACCCTGCTGTGTTCGGGAGAAGTTCCATCACATCAAACCATCAAAAACAACAAACGCAAAACTCTGAAGGATCCTGCGAGGAAACAAGCTTATTAAATAGCATCGCAAGTCTCACCAGGGTCTCGAAGGGGGACAAAAAGGGCTTAGAGGAGTTCAAATGATTAAACTGTTTACAGCAAATCCTTGCAGGCAAAACTCACCTTCATCCGAGTCTCATGTCATTTCATTTCATTTATGCATTTACCAAAACAATGTAGAGATAAAAGCTCAAACTGCTGTTAGTGGTCAGCTGCAACACGGTGCGAGTGGCTTCAAAGCCTAGTATGTATTATACAAAACTTGGTTATGCAATGCATCAAGAAGTCACCACAAATCTAATGTATGATAACACCCTCAAACAGCACAGCTTTGTCAGGTTATAACAAATGTTAGCAGGTCAGGCTAACTGTTACTGACAAACTATTTAAATTTATTAGCCAAAGATACAACAAAGTAAAATGGCACAATAAGCCACAAAAATGTCAAAATCAGAAAAAGGTTTTCCATCTAATCCCACCTGAGATGTTCTTTATTACTTGCCACCTACATATAAAGAAACATTTAATGAACCATCTAACAGCTGAACATCCATCAGTTTCTGTGTTCTGACTCATATATTCACACAACCCTAGTGGTAAACCTGCTGGAGCCACTGGATGGACCATGCAGCAAGCACATCCCTGTGCAAGCGTGCACACACACGCATCAACACACACCGAGCATTGGTGTACCTGGACCCAAATTGAACCTGTGCAAAATCCTCCTCCTCCTCCTCAGACTCTTCATCACTGCTGTCTTGAGACATGTCAGAAAAGGCAAAAAACAGGAACGACAAGGGGCTGACAGGACGAGAAAAGGGAAGAGGTGAGTGAAAGAATGTATGGATAGGAAGAGACACAAAAAACTAATTTGGAATGGTAAGAACTAAAAGACATGGAGGAAAGTAGGACAAATAAAACAGTACAGCTTTGCAAGCCCTACTATGGACGTGTACTTGTAATGTTTTTAAATATTTAAGCTTTTCAAAGTGCAGATTTAACACAATAAGACAGCTACCCCGAGAAGCCAGAACAAGACCCACTATAGTGAGACAAGGACACTTTAGCTAGATCCAACTTAAAAACTTTAGACACATTTAGAAATGGATTTATCAGATCCAATTCCAAGAATCAGATAGAATTTATATGCAAAACGATCAGGAACCCTTACTGCATTAAACTCCTGTCTGATTTATGTCCGCCTCACTCTAAACAAGCTGTTTCTGTAGTCTACATTTAAAAATAATTGCATTAAAATTAAAAATGGAATGTGTATGCAATGACAATGGATACAACATTTTTAGCATAACATTTGCTTGCTGGACCCAGTAACTTTTATTACCTAGCTCTTTGCCACTAGCGACCAATAAATCTCTAAGTCGTTCACTGATTTACAGACTAGCATTAAAAATATTCAGCTAAAACAATCAGAGATTTGTCTGAGTGAATAGTAACAAAGCAGGCTGAGAAAAGAGAAAAGAAAATCGGCCCAACTTAGAGATTAACACAAGCCATGCCTAACATAAAACTGTGCAATTCCCCCCAAAAATTTTGTGTTTTTTATGTGTTTATTAAGTAGATCACCCCAAACACACATACAAATGACAGATGAGATACCTAGATGATGGGATCCTGGCAGCAAAGGCAGCCTGTCGAGAACTCAGTCTGGGAGAAGGAGGCACCACGGGAAGGGACGGGGAAGGGGGATGGCTGCTTGAGCTGGGCGAGCTCAAAAGAAGGGACTGGGGGCTTAAAGGCGTTGCCGGAACCGGGGTGTTTGGAGGAACGGAGGGCGCAGCTGGGCTGGGAGAAAGACCAGGGAAACTATATCCTCTGTTAACTGGGCTCAGGGGGGAAGAAGCCACCCACGGAGTGGTGACAGAGTAGGGTCGATATCTCTGAGAGATGGGCATGGGGGTAGATGACGGATTGAGGGTGTGCCTGGTACCGGCGGTGGCAGGCGGGCTGGGGGGGACTACAAACTGTGGCGTAGAGGGTGGAGCAGGTGCAGCGGGGGTAGAGAGAGACGGGAAAGTCCTCTCTGCTGCATTCAACGCCATTGGATGAGGACTATCGCACCCATACAAACTGTGGATAGCATTGATAACAAGATCATCATTGGCAAAAAGGGTCTGTTGACAATGAAACCAGGGCAGAAAAAAAATGACAAGAAAATCCACAAAGGAACTCCATGGAAAAAAAAAAAAGTTTTAAAAATCAGCAATCTAGTTGTGTTTCTGAAATACACACAGTTCATGTTCAAAAAACCGCGAGTCTGGGTATTTACCTGGACAGAGAGCTAGCTCCAAATGACCCAGCACCAGGGCCCATCGGGCTGCCGCCTTGGCTAGAGGGCTGCACCAGCGTCAGCCGGTGGTCGGAGGATTTCGCTGTCGCAATGGGCTGAGAGGTGGCGGTCAAGCTGGCGAACGGGTTGTGGACATTTGACTGGGATGACATCATTAAGACTTCCATCAGGATCTGGCTGATGAGGTCTTTGAAGTCGGAGTACACTGCAAGATTCACAAAAATGCAACAAACAGCTTATTAAAGGCAGAAATAAAAAAATATATATATTTTTTTTAATTTACAGTAAAGTAGCTACAGTTGTAATGGGAACACACAGACAAAGACAGTTCAGAAAAATACCATCTTTAGGGTTCTGGTGAAAATCTGCAGCTAGTGAAGGGAGAAAGACGACGTCTCTGTCCTGCTCCTTCCACGATACACGGAGGATCTTACAAATCAAGTGCAGAGCCTGATCTTCAGAGACAGCAGAGTTTGCAGAAGTTTCCTGACAAAGCAGAGAAAAGCTTTTCACTGACTAGAACCGCTCTGGTTGATCAGGTAACAGACATGCTTCCAGGAATCAAAGTGACCGAAAGTGAAACAAAGAAGAGCCTAGTCAGAAAGTAAACAACCGTGTTTAACCTGAAGGTCTAAACAATAATGTTATGTTAAAGCCTGATTTTTGATTAATGCAACCTTTTACCTTTTCAGTCAAGTTTCTCTTCTCCCTGCGATCACTGTCCTCCACCTCCATGTTCTCAATCCCTGAGTCCACATCCACCTGGGACATGCTGAAGAAAAGAAAAGGCCGAATGTGTTAAAACTCAGCAGGCTTGTGAATGTCGTGCAAACATTTTGAGGCAATTAGTTTATCCCAACATTCTCATTTCTTTTCCAGATGATTAATAAAACATTTTTACAGCTACTTTTTATATCAACAAACAGTGTCTTACGGGAATACTGTAGCGAAGGTCAATAATAAAAAAGAAAAAAAAAAAACTTTACCTCTTTTCACAGGAGGCAGGGTCAATGTCCATGCTCTGCGATCGAGACAAACTCTGAGACTGTGTCTCGAGGCTGTTGGAGGGGGAACTGGAGAGGGAGCTTACACCTTCGCTGCTCTGACTACCGTATGCCACTCCTGCAGGAACATTAGTCAAAAAAAAAAAGCCCAAAATTATTCATATAACTGCCATATTTAATTTTAAAAATCAGAATTCAACCAATGAGTTTGCTTCTGACAGGAAATGAGGCCGGCATCTCTCAAAATATAATGAACAATGTAGAATGAGCAATAGTTCTGACAACAGTAATTCAGCTTTACTTATATGTTATCGAGAAAAAGCAAATGGGTGTCAAAAATTACTATCATATCAACCAAAAAAAAATCTTTGTTGGCAATGAATTCCTTCTTATAATTGCAGGTTTCCGGTGGTATTTTGACAATTTATCCTTTGGTGTTGAACTCCAAGTCTTTGAGGTGGGAAAGCCTCATTGCCGTTTCCCTAATCCTCAGCTCTCCCCACAGACTCTTTATCAGACTGAGGTAAGGCCCTTGGCTGGGCCAACATGAAATGTACATTTTTTTTTCAATCAAAACAAAAACATAAACAACATTTTACAGATTACTTTACATGATTCTTCCAGGGGTATGAATAATTTTGGGCCTAACTATAAATTTAAACATCTGAGGCACAACAAAATGTGTGTCAGTAGCCTGAACATTTTTTTTTTAAAGCCATACGCCTAAGAAGCGAAGAAAGACAGAGAAAGACAGGAGTATTCTGTCCTTGATCAGCTGGGGAAGACTAAAAGTGTAAGTGTATGAAAGACAAAGTAGCTGCCAGAGTTAGCCAACTCTGAAACCACAAGTACCACACATGTTTACTACTTTGCTTTTAAGATTTTCTCTGTGTGCAACATGATTATAGGTCAGAATTACCCTAAAGAAATGTAATGTAATGGTTGCTAGGAGGCTGGAATTATATTGAAAATATTTATTTAATCATTTAAGCTACATCCCTTGGAAGCTTATCCAATAGCCTAGTAGAAAAGTATAAATGAAATGTGTATTAAGAGATATTATTGGCTCCTTTAAGCAGGTTTAGGTAGCAGAAAGCACAACCGATGTCCACCAAGAAAATGTATGCGTCCATATGCGCAATAGTAATGCAGAACACGGAGAAAAGCCTACATTTCCCCTGTGCCCTACCCTGTCTGCCCTTTATGTCTCATATAAAGTGATCGCAGCAAGCCCATTGCTATTCAATTTTCACACTTATATAAAGGCTGCAATAATTAAGATTCCTTACAGAAATTTTGCTCAGACAACAAGTCTTTATCCTGTGGGGCTTAAAGAAAATATATCGCCCAGGCTAATTACAGAAGTACAGGGTTGAGCAAAAGTTCACAAAATATGGTGCTACACATATAACTGTTAGATGATAATGTTTAACCCAAAACACTTCTGGCAGTTAAAGTCATCAGAATAAAAATGCCCGAGTGCAGCCACAACCAATAGACTTTGATTACTTACCAGAGGTGCCCATAGGGGATGTGGCGGGGGTACCACTGTGGACACTGAGACCCAATGATTGAGAGGCAGCTGGTGGTACAGGTTGGGGTGAGACACCGGAAGGGCCAGGGAGGGGTCCAGGTGGAGTCTCTCTCTGTGGGGATGTGAGAGGGGTACATAGGGGGGTGCTGGGTTGTGATGTCTGTCCTCCTGCCAGCCGTGCCAGCCGCCTTCTGCGAATCTTTAATAAAAAAAATTAGAATGATAAAATTCAGAGAAAGTGAGGCAGATATACACAACTATCCAGCAGGCTGAAATATTGTCAGGCAGTTTCTGATTAATTACACAGTATTACTGCCTGTTCATGATTATTGGAAGGCATGTGAAGTTGAAGAGATAAGGTTTTATATCAAATGGTTGTAAAGGGAGTAATAAGATAGGCAAAATGCCCAAGGTTGTGGGGCAATTGAGCAATGCCCTTGCCATTTGGCCTAAGTAATGACAAGAATCAAGTTTTTATCTTCAAACCTCTTGACAGTGGGTACTGTAAGGTAATGGTTGGGCAATGAGGACATTCAGGATGAAGAAAACCTAAAGTTCTGCAGGACTCCTTAACCAAACCATTTCAGCAGATATTTGCACTTAACATGCACCAATTCCTACAGAAGATTGAAAACTGACAATTCAGTAGTTTTTATTTTACTTAGTATTAATCTTGTTTTTTATCTTACCGGAAGGTGTAAAAATACCAAACATTCCAATTGTTTTCATTTTTTTTTTTCAAATTTGCCTAATCTTGAGAAATTATCAGATGAAATAATACGTAGGAAACCTGTATTTTTCAGACATACACTGTGTAAACTGAGGCTGGTTGTGTTGGACTGGAATGAAACTTTTACTATACTTTAAGGTATTTACAATAAATGTAATTCTGTATAATTTTTTAAGCCTAAAAGTGGTTAAAATGCGCAACATTTTAAACAGAGTCAGAACTTGGAGCTAAGGGGATGACAGTATATTTTCTGTAAAGTAAACTAAGGTTAGAAAAAGCAGCGTGTGTTTTGTCTGAGGTCTAAGGGGGGCATCCCCGTCAACTCTACTATGGTGGTCCACTGTTTTTATGTTTGTTTGCCCCTTTCTGCTGAGTCGTTTCGCAAACACTGTTAGCAAGTCAACGCTAGCAGCAGTGAGAAATTTTACCGTTAGAAGACGTGGAACAACGCAAACTTAAAACTAAAAAAGTATCCATGATACAAGTGAAAAAGACCAGCTGTATAAATAAGTCTTTCGCTGAGTTTATAAAAAAAAAAAAATACTGTTAAGCACAGCTTGTGAGCTAACATTAACCAGTTAGCACTGTGCTCCTGCTAAATGACACGGCACAGGCAGTTACACCGATTTCTTCTACATAATATTTCAATTATGAATTTACTTTATTTAAAAAAAAAATAGGAGCCGAGTTATTTAACTCGGACATAACTGTCTTTCTAATAAGAGAACTGTAGAATCAACTGAGCGAGTGATTCCTTCCTTTGACGTTAAGCTAACATCTCTGTTACCTTTTGTAGCAACCAGGCTCGCTCTACAACTCCTAAAAGCTTGCGAGATGAAATGTTAGGACTGAAAATAACAACATCAATGTAGTGAAGCTTCGCCCCATATATATTAAGTGCATTCATCCATTGTCACCTTACCTCGTCTGCGCTCAACTCCTCCATCCTGGCAGCTAAGTCAACTAGCTATTTCACTTTCAGTTGCTTCGGAGTGCCAGCCAGAGCCAGCTAGCTAGCTAGCTTCGATTAGAACTGAATATGCATAGTTTAACACGTTCAACGAATAGGTGTCAGTCTTGATTGTCGCCAAGGTAAAAACTAAGACACCGATATATGGTAGATGGCGAGATGCGGATCTTTCAAAGCGTCTCTGGTTTGGTAGATTTTCTACCGAGAATCAAACAAAAAGAAAAGTAGCTAGCTATTATATACGTCAAAATACAACAGCGGCCATTTTGGCTCTACTCCACGTCACGTGATCTCAGAGAGCACAGGAGGAGTGTTGCGTCACTGCGTCGAAAATATTCTTTGTGCAGAGGCGAACTGGAGGTGCAATCTAGTACTTTAATGTATTTTAATCTAGTAATCTACTGATCATTTGTGTATTTCGGTGTGCATTCTTAGTTATGGCAGGATTGGTTCCTTATAAACATTCAGTCTGCATTGACGTTTTCTTTTTTATGCATAGATTTCGCCTTGAGTTATGAATAATAGCAAGATACTTTTTTATATAACGCTAGCTGTCTTTCTAATAAGAGAACTGTAGAATCAACTGAGCGATTTTCGCGCAGATTTTCAAATGAAACCTTTTCACCCAAGATTTTTACATGAGAGAGGATTTGGGCAACTGAAAAAATAATTTTGGCTTAATTTCTAAGATTAAAGTGACCTCTTTTTCTGCCAAAAGTTGCCTTTTTTATTTAAATTAAATCAAAAATGCTTTATTAATCCCAAAGGAAAGCTAAGTAATTCAATTCAAATTAATTTGAAATCAGAATGATTAAAGTCAGAATTCAGATTTTTTTCAGCAGCCCTATTTTGAGCAACCACAAACCGTAGCACATTTATTGCCATTTTAAGCACAAACGGTTGCATATCTGTGAATTTGAAGAAAAGTGAGATATCTGTTTTTAAAATCAAATATCTGAAAAGTGTGGCATGCATTTGCGTTATCCCCACTGAATCAATATTTTGGGTCTATTTCAAATCTCAATCCGCTAGAGGTCTGAATAATTTTGGTCTTAACCACATAGAAAGTAGATTTACAACTCTTACTTTCACTTTTGTTTGATGGACAAATATCACAAATTACAGCTTTTATTTAAACAAAATTTATTTAGCAAAATTCAAATGCATCTCAAACATATTTCAGTATATCTCACATTTCTTTTAAAAATACGCACATGAATAAGAGTGTTACAATTAAAACAATAAATGTAAATTGAATAAAACAACTCTCAAGGAGGAATTTCGAACAAGAGAAAAATCAAAAGTACGTTTAATCTGTTTTCAGCCAGCTGAAACAAGTTATGAAACATTCCTGATGCTTCATCTTATAAGCTTGAATGTAGCTTCAGTATTCAGTGTAAAAGTGGTGTAGTGGCGCCATCTAGTGGCATAAGTTTGTATCTTAAAAAAGCAAAAAAAAAAATTCTGATCTGAGCCCTCCAGAGCCCCTGACTGTCTCTACACTGGTGTGGCTTTCTTTTCTTCAGGGTCAGCAGTTGTCAGCACCGAGCGAATTCTCCTTAAACATCTCCTTCCTCTTTACTCGTTTACACTCTTCTTAAACACCTGCTTGCAGACTTCTCCATCGCAGTACAGTTCCTGAGATGGAAAATGTGACAGAAATGTTTAGTGAATATGAAACATATGAAATTAAGACAAGTTGAAATTTCTTTGTAATTTCGTTCCTACCAGATGGAGCTTGTCGCCTTCGACCCAGTGAGCCCAGCCTCGGTTCTTCTTCTCTCCAATCTGCTCACACATTAGTTTGTTCCCCTGCCATGTCACTGTCGACTGCGTAGATGGAAAAAAAAAAACAATGGGATCAGAATGGGAGCAAAAAATTAGGCCAGCACGTTACATGCTTCATAAAAACACCTGGGAGTGGTACGCTTGCAACATCCGTCCTCACCTTGATGTGCCTGTTGTCCAGTCTCTTTGTGAACTCCTCAAACTCTTGACCGATTTTGAAGGAGATGGCGTAGTTTCTGAAGGTGCTGAGAGTTTTGATGATATACTGGTCTCCCTGCTGCTCAATCACCTTTCTCAGCTTCAGCCGCAGGGCAATCTTTCTCAAATAAACACTGATACCTGGAATAGTAAAGGAATGTATTAGGAATCCTTTTGCATACTCTTTGCCACAGTCTCATGAATACAATAATAATCCTGGTGTAAAATCCCAGCTCAATTTTTCTTTGTATATTTGTGTATTCACAGCACAAACAGATTTTCTAGTTGTTGTTTTTTTTTTAAGTTATCATCCTTTGGAGTATTTTTAAATTCAAACTCACCAAGTGCACTCATGTAGCCATCGAAGTTGACATTGCTGATCATGTCCCATGTTCCACACAGACTGGTAGGCATGCTGATTTCCTTTAGTTTTCTTCTTCAGGGGTTGACTAGGAGCAAACTGTGATCTCCGAACTGGTGATCCTATGCAGATGAGCCTTAATAAGTGCTGTTTTCAAAAAGTCCCCGTGACACACAGGTGGGTGTGTCAAGCCGTCCTTTTTCTGTTGAAGTTAAGATCATGTGAGGATGCAGGCGGCACTCTCGTCACTACCAGGATAGTAATGGAAAGCAAAGACTTGTCAGACAGGTTCACCGTCAGACAACTTTTTAAGCTCAGGAATTAAAACACAAATAAAGGGGAAAAAAACACAGACCTCATTGTTTACTGTCAAAAATTTTCCACAGATATTTAGCTAAAAAATACGAGAACTTTGTAAATTAATTTTAGTACAATTGAAAATAATGTAAAATATCCTGTTCTAATATTATGCAACAACTAATTTAATGTTTTAATTTTTATTTACAATTCAATTTAAACTGCAGCAAATCTCTCCTGACCTCAAATCAAATTAGGTTACATCGTTATCAATGTCATAATCACAACGGCCTACAGCAAAATGGCAAACTTTTCTGTGCAGCAGCAAATTGAAATTGACAAAAATAGACACATTCTAGCACAAAGTGTGGAAGAAATTCAGTTTTCAAGAAAACAAACATCACATCGTTGTCGGTAAAAACGTTTTGCTGAGGTGTTGTCTGTTCTATGAAAAACACAAGTTTGGGATGACTCCACAGTGTTACTGGTCACAGCAATTTCCAAGAGAGTGGAGGCTTTGATGCAATCTTGGATTTCACACATTAATACAAAGTTAATCATTTTCCTCTGTGATGAAGTTAATCCTTTATTCTAATCAAACGCTTTCAAATTAATTATCTGTTTGTGCGATAGCATGATAACTTAACTTCCTCTAACCAACATTTTCGGAGGTCTGAGTGGAACTGAGCGTTGAAATGTGAACCATCGTAGCTTTAACATGTTCTACAATCAATTAAAACAAACCTCAAGTGTACCAAAACATAAATTATTCCACCGTGTTGATCTATATAATAACACACATCAAAGCTGTCACTCTTACAGCTATTGACATACATTGAAAGAAGTATAACCTATTTTTCTTACTATGTGACATTAAATCGGACTACACATCTCCTACTTTAGGAAAGTTAGGTCTACCAAAGTTATTTCTGTTAGCTAAATGCCAGAAAAATGAGAGAATCCTTTCATTACTCTCAGCGGTTTACACACACTGAGTTTACCGTGTCTTTGAACATTTGGGAAAGCCCAGACGATGGTGACATGTCTTTGTAAGCTAAAAGGAGGCACACCTATTGTTGTTATTACAAGGCAACGTCTTCAAAGCCCTGCTTTAAGAATTGGCATACACAATGGAAAAGTTAAACAAAGTCCGGTAGAGAATTGTGAACCTCGACCAGTCTGGTTCAATATTGGGTGCCATTTCTAGAACCAAAAAGGAGCCATGTTCATCTGTGCCAATAAGTATAAAAACCATGGAATGGGACAAAATTCCCATTAACAATTGTAAGGATATCCAAACAGTTTGATTCAAGTCATAAAATTTTACTAATTTAACTAAACCAACTAAATGTATTTAAATTAAGAATTTTCAATAAAATAAAATCCTTCAGGTAAATATCACTCATGGAAAAAAAAAAGGAAGTCGGTTTTAATTTCTGTGGGGGAAAAATGTTATGTGTATTCATACAAGATATTGGATCTGCTTACATTTGTATTTATTTTGCAGAAAAAGCAGAGGACATTGTTTGTGGTCTCAAAAATGTAATGTTACATATCAGCACTCAACTAAACTGATATGGTTTGCGCTTCTTGAATGAATG
Source organism: Girardinus metallicus (assembly GCA_903067095.1). Classification (NCBI taxonomy): domain Eukaryota; kingdom Metazoa; phylum Chordata; class Actinopteri; order Cyprinodontiformes; family Poeciliidae; genus Girardinus; species Girardinus metallicus. The sequence goes on from CAEGAE010040119.1 coordinate 62,351, forward strand.
AACCATGTAGACTCTTTATGTCGTTGGGTTGGAGGCCTGTTGGCTCAATGTTCCCAAAACTAAACAATTAGTCTTTAGTTATGATCCTCTTCTGCAACAAACCTGAAAACTAAAAACTGATGCCCCCTTTAAAAATAAAACTGTTTATTGAGTTTAAAATGTGCATTTTCATGTTCCATTATTCTCCAGTGCATTTGTTTGTGTTTAACTGAGATTCCTTTCCACCTTTATGTAATTTTCCTGCAAACGGCTTTTAATGAGCGTGTGCATGAATGGTGCTATGCAAACAAAGTACCTTCGCCTTGTGCAAAAGTAGAGGAGAAAAAATAGGAAGTAGAAAAGTGTAGAAGTAAGTACACCCCCAAAACTCTACATGAAAAGTAGGACCCTGAATAACGAGGGATTATCTGTTTCCGATCTTTGCCGCATTAGAATAACAAGAATAAAAAGGTGAAACTCAAAGAAAGATGTTTATTATTAATGTGGCTCAAATCACTTAGTCCAACAAAAAGTGTTTCCAGAGAGTTTGGCTTGTTAAAAGGGGAAGGGGGAGTGCGGAGTGCATGGAAAATTCCAGTTCTGAGTGAAAATATATGACGAGATGACAGGGTTAAAGCAGCCTCAGAATCATTCAAGTATATTTTTATTCAATAACAATTATTTGATCACTTTTTATACAAAATATCAAATGTATAAAACTGTTTATTTGTAGTTGAACTTTAGCTCAGATGCTTTATTTGACAGGTGCAAAATGAGACTATAATTATTCAATTACTACAGTCTGTGGAGCAGGCACTATTGAGAGCATCAATAAAATGTGCGACTTGTTTTAAATTCACAGCAACCCGGTTTCTGTTTTTCGTAAACATTTCAGTAAACTATCCGCTTGTAGAGGCATCAGAGTATTTCTGAAAAGGTGCCAGAACTACGTCAGCGTTTTTCTGTTCGCTCTCGGCGCTGTAGAGGCCGTGTTCCTGAACGTAGTGGATGACGCTCTCGGGCAGCAGGTATCTGACGCTTCGGCCTCGACGCAGCGCCCGGCGCACGTGAGTCGCTGAGATATCGTTGGTCACCCATTCGTGGACGATGTGGATGTTCTTGCGATACTTCCACAGCTCCTCCGACTGGTTAATGAACTTGTGTGGGTCGCCGCCGCTGCGGGTGATGCAAACCAGCCCGTACCGTCCCACGATCTCAGCGATGTCCTCCTGCTTCCACAGATTGGGGATTCCAAAGGATTCGAGGACGTCTGACCCACACAGCAGCATCAGATGAGGGCCATCTGAGCACAGGGACAAGGAGTTCAGCTCTGAAGGAACTCAGATGGGGTGTAACAACACCTGTTCAAAGATCTATGAGAAGACAACTTCGAAATAAAAATAAGATTCTGTAGAATCGAAGACTAAATTTTCCACAGTTCCCCGTCTGTTTCTGGACCATTTTTAAAATAGTTCAGTAAGAATGAATGGCAGATGGTCATTAGATAGATGGATGATTGTTAAACAAATAAATGGATGGATAGACAAAACATGCAGATATTAAGATAGGAAATAAAATTGGAAAAACAAAAGTTTTTGTATACGTTTTGGTTTGTATACTTCTCCATAGCTGAGAATCTTATAGCAGCTTGTGTGGGAAAGCTATGAAAAGTCTTTTAATGCTTTTTAAATGTAGGTCAAGTTGAATTAATGATAACGATAAGATCATGACACCATTTTTCACATGACCAGCTATTGTTTTGCTATTGTGTGACGCAGTTTTGCTTTAATTTCAAGTGCATCTGTAATTACCACCTTTATGCCCAGAGGCAATTTTCACGCTGCTTCACTCTGACAACTAACTTTGTTGCTTGTGACTGGCTGTCGTCCAGACCATGAGACAGAGTGCCCACACCCTAAAAGAACTGCATTCCTTCACATCAGCACAACTGTAAACAAGCAAGAACGCCAAAAACACAACATCTATTTACTTACACAACCTTACATATATTCATAGCTTACCTCTTTTCCTGTGATGAACTGAACTCGCTGTATAATTCTCCTCTATACGTCTCTTCTTCGTATACTTGACGGTGTCCACATCGTCCCTGTTATGTTCTTTAGCGAGCAGCTCTTCATAGTGATGCCTGAACGAATAAAGATAAAAAAGCTGTATAGTCAAAAGCAGTTGTTCAAATCCCTCAGTCCGTATGTATTTTAAGACAAAAATCTACATCTGTTATTATTCTATGAAAACATCTTGCAGGTTACAGGCTGATCGTTCTGATCTATGAGCCAAAAAATATTCTATGAGCAAAAATATTCCCCAGTCGCAATTTCATGAATCCTAAATATCTTGTTCAGCATTGAAGCTAAAATTGAAAGAAATGTTTAATGATTGAATGAAAGAAACCTTTCGGCCCGACATTTAGTTTCTATCCTACTTTATATTTACCAAAAGAGAGAGTCAGAATCTGAGAGAAGTAAAAAAAGACAAAAGGATCAGTTAACTATTAATGTGTTTAGAGTGTGCCGTCACACTATGTAGACCCAATACGGTACTGTAAATTTGATACCCGGGTGATCGTGTTTCCAAATGGTAATGAGAACAACCACTTCAGCTTCAAAATGTGTTAATAAAAATATTCAAAAATACAGGAAAATAATTAGGGGAGAATATTGTACAAATCTAGAAAATATATTACAATTTTCCGTCCTATCTGTTAGGTTCATGTTTGAAAATAATGAGTTCTCTTTTGCTGAAGAAGTTTTATAGTAGCAGCTCGGCTCACATATCTGCACTTACAGGTTCCTGCCCTGGAGGTCTCCATATCACACAGACCTAATATTGCCATCTAGTGGCCGAAGCACGTAATGATCACATAACCCTCTCTTTAATGTACAAATGAAATGAAGGTAACATGTGACACTGTGTACGTGCAACATAACTTCCAACTAACTCTGAGCCTGCTTAAAGGTATCAACATTACTCAGCGTACACTTTGTTACAACATTCCAATTAATTTTTTTTTTATTTTGCACTTATAAATTCAATCTATCACATTTTCCACTTCCTCATAACCTTTATTTTTAAATCATCTTTTTTTTTTCAAGCAACAAAGCTGACTTTAGAAACTGTGTGATAAATCCCATTTCATAGAGTCTGAAACAGAAAGTGTTCAACTCTTACATAAAGAAGTAATAAAAAGGTCTAAAGTCCGAATAACCCAGATACAATAAAAATGATATTAAAACTTTGGAAGACTTTACCAAAGTTTCGAATCAAGCCATAGTCACCTGCGTCACTACGTCTAATGTGAATATGCTTAAAGACTAGCTGTCATCACAGATAGATGTTAAATAGCTAAAACAGAGTCAGAGGATAAAAAAAAATAAAAAATACCAAGAGAAAGATGTTTTGTGAACTTTAAACTTACCGGATAACTTTAGCCGTCTCCACCCAGTCTGATTGCTGGCTCTCCCAGGAGTCCACTGTGATCCACTCTGAACTTTCTGTGGCCAGTCTGGCCATCTCCACCCGGTGGCTGGCCTCAATCAAACCCTTCTTCTTATAGGCATCGCCCACCGGGGAGATGATTCCTTTTATCACACTGTACTGACCTTAAACACAAAGGAGATACGGTTTTGGTGTTTTAATCACAGTGTGATTTGAGATTATTACAAAATAGAAACAATAAAGAGTTATGAAGAGATATTCCAAAATTGCAGGTTAGGCTAAATTAGACTCTGCACCAAGTTTAAAAGTGCATTATTTATTACTGTGCAAAGTGAAGTAACACAAACTATAATTTATGCAGTTTCCAACTCTTCAAAAACACTTTTTAAAGTTTAAAATTAACACTTTAGTACTGCTTTAGGATTTCAGTGCTTGAAATCCTAAATCCTTCAGTTCTAGACAGCATTAAATGCATTTTCAGGATACTTTAGCCACAACCTTATCTTCTGTAAGACATGTAAAAAGAAAGTAGCCCTCACTTTAAATTCTACAATTGTGTGCATTTTGTATGTATTTAACATTACTATGGTGTACTTTAAAAAAATAAACAAATGCCCGACTAAGGACTTATCAGCAGAAAAAGATGAAAAAGTAACTTGACTCTTTCTCAATGTCTCCCAACCAAAACCAAAAAAATTGAATGAAGGACAACCGCTGGTGTCTTCTCACCTCACCTTCTCCCCTTCACAATAAGAGCATACATTCGGGTGTGAAACATATACATCGTATCCGCCACACTATAAAGAAATAAGGAAAATCATAATGCTCTAGAGTTGTTGTTTTCTATTATGTGTTGATCTTAGCTACAGTGTTCTATTTCCCACTTAGCTAAAGATGATGCTGCAGGTTTGTTCTATCGGGCAGAAGACAGGAGAAGCGCATCATAAAGTTCTCCCCTTTCTTCACGGGCTCCACGTTCACTTTAAGATCCATTTTTGATTAGGCTTACAAAGTTCCACAGGGAAGTTGACAGAAAACTCTTAACACTAAAACAAAGGAAGTGATCTTAAACGGCTTCAACCTGTGTCTTGCAGGTGATCTCTGGCCAGCTCAAACATCCTCAGGTGCATGTTGGTGATGGGGTTGAAGGAGCCGCAGGCCAGCAGAACTACTTTGGATGTACTGGGATTCTCCATTACTCATACTGGTGCAGGATTTGCCCTGCAAGAAACACAGCAGCTGGCATTGCTAAAATGTGATTTAACGTAGTCCCTTTAAACCCAGGCACAAAAAAAAAAAAAAAAAAAAAAAAAATGAACAAACCGAGAGAAAATACTGAAGGTTTATTATGCTGTGAGGCTAAAATAGCAGAGCTATAACTAGAGCTAACATGTGTTAGTCTCGTTAAAGTTGAATTTCCCATTGTAATTTAGATTGTTAACTCTATAAGTTAGTAACATGGCGGTAACCCAAACTATTTTTAAGAAGACAAACGAAAAATAACAGTCAGTGTTCAAAAGAAACAGTACGTTTTCGTACCTATAGTAAAATAAAGCAGTTTCTGTTTTGCTCCTCTATCAGCGGATGTTATCTGTTTCCCGTACGTAGCGGACGTCGAGGGCTACGTAAAGATGGACAAATCTGATTGGACAGAATTTACGAGAGCCGCACCCACGTTCTGAAGTTACGTTCACGGTCACAAATCCTCAAGACTTATGCGACTCGAGACAAACATAAACACTCTTTTTACTAAAATAGTTTTTTAATCTGGGTTTTTATGCGGTGCTTCTGTTCGCTTCTCTATTGTTTTTCCCTTTAGCCTGAAGAAAACGTCCCTGGTTCCTACTGCGTGTTTATAACTGGTTATTACAAAGACAATTCACGGTGAGATGCTGTGCTTTAGCATGCTAGCTTGCTGTTAGTATCAATGTTTATCTGAGCCTTTGGGTGTATCGTGTAAAACAATCAGAAATAGTGACCAAATACAGTAACTGCAGTGAATACAAGCTTCACCTGGCATCCAGTTTAGTCTGTTGGGGACTTACTGATTAATGTCAGCCAGTCTGATCTGCTGCTTGTTAATTTGCTTCCTTAAATCTGTCACCCAGAGTTTGGAAACAGGATTTTAAACATAATGGCATCACGGGGTAAGTCCGAAACCAGCAAACTGAAGCAGAACATGGAGGAACAGCTTGACAGACTGATGCAGCAGCTTCAGGACCTGGAGGAATGCAGGTGCACTATAAACCAATCAATACACTCTTTTACTTTTATCTTCTTCAAGGTCCTTATCATTTCTTTGTTTGTTTTTTTTCCTAGAGAGGATCTGGACGAGGAGGAATATGAGGAGACAAAGAAAGAGACACTGGAACAGCTGGAGGAATTCAATGAGTCCCTGAAGAAGATAATGACAGGAGACATGACACTAGTGGATGAGCTTGGTGGGATGCAGCTGGTAGGGACATTTATTAATAAGCACTTATTACTTTGTGGAAGTAATACTCCCACTCCGTGGCGAAAAAAACAATGCATCTCATCTCATGGGCGTTTGACACATAAAATCAAACAGTGTTTAAACCAGCTCAAAGTAGAATCCGTCTGAGAAGTCCTTACTGTTGTTTAATTCATATCTTAAGAACACACGTTGTGTTGTAAAGGTTAACATGAATGTGTTTCTCCTAGAGTTTCAAACAGGGGATCTTTTTTTATTGTTATTAAAGATCTTCTGTATGCTTGTCTAGAATTTGGCCTGTGCTGTAGAATCTGTGACGCTGTTGCATAAAAGCTCAATTTACTCTTGGAAAAAGTTTAAACTTGAGTGCTTTCTAAAGCACTAAAAATAAATGTTGATTTTAATTTGATGAAAACAATAACCTAAACCATGCCGTTCTGAACTGAAGAAGCCCTTTGAGTAAGAGATGAAATGTCTTTAAGAAACAGGAGTAAAAGTCCAGTTGCCTTTATTCAATCACTTATATGTCCAGGATGACTGATAATCAACACTAGTGTACAATAGAAGATACATTTTATGGTTTTTATTACCTGGTAATTTGAATGCTGTTGTGGAGGTCAACGGCTAGTTTGTAACATTGACGGATCAATGAATGAGATTAACAATTATAATAAAAACTCATAGTATCAGAAGTCAATATTTCGACTTAGCTGTTCCCTAATTATGAGAAGCTGCAGCGTCTGACAATAATGACTCAGATGTTGCATAACTTGCTTTTAGCCACCTAGTCGTTGGCACATAAAATTATAAGTTAAATTCTGAGATTATCTCGTAAAAATGAAAATGTATTTCTAAATTTGTCCCACCATCTCATTGTTATAGTCTTTATCTCCATCAGGCAATCCAAGCTGCCATCAGCCAAGCATTCAAAACCCCCGAGGTGATTCGACTTTTTGCAAAGAAGCAGCCAGGACAGCTGAGGACCCGACTCGCCGAGGTTTGAGTTACACTTTCAAACATGCACCGATCAATCACAGTCTGAGAAATGGTCAGAATGTTTTGTCAGTCACATTTAGCATATTCAAGGGTTGACTGCAGCATTTTCAGAATTGATTTTGTTCCCTGTTGTCAAATTGTTTAAACCTCCTGAACATTTCTTTTGCTGCTCAGTTCTCTCCTGGTTTTACCAATAAACGCGCCTCTCGCCGCTTTGTGTCCTCCGGTGCTGAAGAGCTGATAGGCTCCACCGAACAGCAGACAACCAAAGCCCAGATCAGATTCGCGATTACACGGCCACGCCTGTGTCGTTATATTGATGTCGCCGTGAAAAAGGCTGTAAAAGACCTAAATTCGGTTTTGAATATATTCTCTCAAAACCTGCTTGCTCTTTCTTATCGTCGTGAACCCATTCCTCTGTCAGTCGTCGTGGAGCTTTGTTAGAATCATTTGTGCGGTTAAATCTTTTGACTGATTAGCGTTTGGCTCACGTCACTCACTGCATTGTGTTTTTCTTTTCCCTGGCTCTGCCTGAAAATTGTCGGACCTGTGTGCGACATTCCGAGCAGATGGACCGAGACGTGATGGTGGGGAAAATGTCTCGGGACGTGCACACGCAGCAGAAAATGGAAATCCTCACAGCCCTGAGGAAGCTGGGAGAGAAGGTGACGAACCCCGCGCTGCGCAGTGTGATTCCGTGGCTTCTGCCAATGTTTCCTCGCAAAATTCCCGCTGCAGTTTATTTTAGTCATGTGGCAGCCATGATGTTGACAGACTGATCTTTTTTTCTTTCTTTTAAGAGTTGTGATATTGTCGATGTATTTTTATCCCCAACAGCTCACTCCAGAGGATGACGCATTCCTGGCTGAAAACGCGACGGCTACTCTGAGTCAATTTGAAAAAGTCACCGCAAACCTGGGTGAGCAGAAACACTTTATTAACTCGTTGTTCGGTTTGTCCGATTACCAACGCTCATCTTGTGTTTCTTTCCCTTTCTTCCAGGGTCGGAAGACAAAATTATGGCCTTAGCCAGTTCTGGGGTAAAAACCCAAGCATAGACAGTTTACAAAATTATAGTTATAAGTCATTGTTGTTCTTATTAAAAAAAAAAAAAAAAGTGTGCCAATTAATCAAGTTTTGCATAAAAATCTGTGCACTGTTTAGTGTTTCTAGAGATGCAAACATTTTTAATAGTATTGTTTTATACTTCTTAACTTTTGTAAATTTCAGTTATTTGTCCAAGTCTGTAAAATTGTAATGTAGTCGGTATGAACACATGCAAATGAATGCAGAGGATGACGGTGCTGTGATTTGTAGTGTTGGTTTACTGTGTGCTGTTTTACAACCTGAAAGTTCATAGACTCTTAAGGTTTTAATTAAACTTAAGTTGTTTGGATAAAGCAGAAACACTAAATGATCCAAGTCTGTAAAATTATATTTATAAAGCTGCCTCAAGGTTTGAACTTCACATTCAAGCTAGAATGAAAATCATTACTTCTGGTCTTTTAATGATTATTTTATTTATTATTATTATTTTTAACTGTGGTTAAACACAAGAATGACAAGAAGAACGTTTAGAGGAATCAAGGTGAGGCAAGTGCTAAGCATGGTGTTGGTAGCGTCATGCTGGGGTCTAGATATTTGCCCAGAGTGGATGGAACAATGAATAAAGAGGATGACTGCTGTTAAATTTTCTTGAAATCAGCAGGGAGATGGTTGAAACTTGGAAACAGCTTGTCCAAGCAAGAGAATGTTCCTGAAAACAAATCCAACCTGGATGTGTTTGGATCGCTTTTCAAAGCTTTTTGAAATGTGATGCCAGGAACCAGGCAAGTTCAATAAACTACCAATTCTACCAAGAAGATGAATGAAATATAGAGTTTCGCCAAAAGTCTTTTAACAGATGCAAAAAGCGCGTGGATGAGATATTAGTTGCTAATGGGAACTTATCTAAAAACAGTTGGGGTTGTATATATATATATATATATATATATA
>CAEGAE010040125.1:0-28621 GCA_903067095.1 Girardinus metallicus
GTGTCTCTGTGTTGCCCTGCGACAGACTGGTGACCTGTCCAGGGTGTACCCCGCCTCTCACCCGGAACGTAGCTGGAAATAGGCACCAGCAACCCTCCCGACCCCATTAAGGGACAAGGGTGAACAGAAAATGGATGGATGAATAGAATCAATAACATATCTGGTGGTGTGGCCTTTTTTTTTGGTTTGTGATATATTTTGGAAAATGCTGAAGGAACATTTTTTTTCAGTTTTAAAATTTTAAATCTTTCAGAAAGTCAACTAGTTTTAGTCTGGATTAGAGTGTTAATGTCACAGCTTTACATTTTTGTCTTATTTTTAATTATGTTATTGACTATCGGTTATTGGTGTTTGGAATGAGAAAACAGACAGGTATTGGTTTCAATTTAAAAAAAAAAAAAAGTTGTGCTTCTCTATTGCTTATTTAAGTAACTGTGTCACTATGACTGCCTGTCACAAAGGCGCAGTGGAGCCTCACCTGTTGGGCTGTTTAGTAAGAGATTATGCTATCAATTATTCTGATAATCGATTAATCTGTGGAAAAAGATGTCAAATTCTGCTATTTTTGAAACCACTAAATCTTTTTTATACAATATATAAATAGTACAAAAATACAGTGAGCGATGTCGGTAAACAAATCAATTCCCTTTGTAGATGAAGAAACTACGCATTTTATTGCCTAAAATGCAATAACACAGCATTTCTTTTGTGAATGCTTGATAATTTGTGGCAACGGATGAGCTAAAAAATACTTCTAACTTCAGAATGTGAAAAGATGAGCTTTCCTGCATGACTGAACATCAACACAGTATAGGGCTAATCAGATTTTTTTATATATAATTTTTATTTTTTTATTTGGATTAACCAATTAATAATTAAATAAAAAAAAGTGCTTAATAGGAAATTTGTTTGTACAGAATTTGAACCAGGAAGAAGTTAAATTTTGCCACTCAAGGAGCACTGGGTAGAGCATGTTTGCAGATAAAGGAGGTTTTTTTTTATCTTAAATGCAAAATGTGTGTATTTTGCATTTAAAATACATTAAATGCTAAATACATTTTGTACAAAATTGTACAACCGACTTGTACAATTTGACTTACTTGCTGCTCTGATTATGTTGCTTTTTCAGAAAATGTCCTTTTTTTGGAGTTTGTATTCTCCCGTTGTGATTAATCGATTACTAAATTAGTTGACAATTATTTTTGATAATCGATTAATCTGATTAATTGTTTCAGCCCACCTGCACTTTATTAGCAAGGCCTGCTTAGTAAAGTGAATGTTTCGGGTTTTTAAGTCTCTTGTGCGATCACCTCCTCGTGTTTCTGCCCATCTGTTTATCTGCCATCGCTCTCTGGTGAGGTGGCCTTGCTCGCCCCAGCAGCCTCGGCGCAAAGCTGGCTGCGCTCAGCAGGCTAATGAGCGCCGCCCTAATGAGAAGGTCCAGCTGGATTCATACATCATCCCTGAGCTGAGGAGCTGCTGCTGGATTTACACACCTTTGACAAATGGCTGTGCACGAGAAATTCTTGGAGGCCTTACCCCCTTTTTTAAACCTCACTAAAGAGCCCATGTTGAACTTAATTAATCAGTGTAATTAATTACCTGACGTGAGACATTACAGGATGTGTAAGGCAGATCTGTGATAAACCATCTGTACCTGGGGTCATTAATCAGCTTAAGGATCCTCTGAATCTTTCCTCTGTTCACTTTAGTTAACTGCTGGGCCAAACAAAACTCTAATCTATGATAATGTTAAAGCAAAATAACACTCAGTGGGATCCTTTTACATAAGCCGGTCAATACTACTGTATCGGTCTGTCACAATAACAAATTTGACCCAGACGTTATTGAACAAACTTCCAGAAAATTACAACACAGTCGAAACACTGAGATCCTTTAAATCAAGGCTAAAAGCCATTTGTTTAGAATTTCTTCTGAACAGTAACGATTGGAAAAATGACCAACATATTCTATGATGGCACTCGACAAAATGTAGTGTTTGTTACTGGTTTCTCAATTGGTGACTGTATGTTGTATTTATGACATTTTGTGTTTTTATTATGTCAAGCACTTTGAACTGCCTTGCTGCTTAAATGTGCTATACAAATAAACCGAAGTGATTGGTTTATTGTGATAAACAATAATATTGTCGCTCTGAGACCATTTTTGAGTAATATGATGGTAAAGGCATAATGATAATGCAAGAAGACATTCTCAAAGATCAATAAACTTTAAATTCAAATGAACATTTAACACTCAAACAGGAAGACATTTTATGTATCCAAAATAGAAAAACTAAAGAGATGAATTATGAAGTCTCTCTAAACCAATTGTCCTTTAACAAAATGGGCTAGTTGAGGCCAAAACACCAGATTCAAGACTCTTGTCATCCAGTTTTTGATGGAAAGAAAAGAGAAAATCTTGATAATGGAAATTATTGAGCTCGTTTTAATTGATTTATTGCTTATAGTGACAGCCCTACTACTGCACCCATAGAGTGGCAGCCTGTTTGCTCAAGACCCCATTTCCTATTTTTGTGGTGATGTTGACACATTTCTGTGTTTTTGTTTCTTTCACGGCAGAGTACAGTCGCTTTGAGTCGAAGATCCACGACCTGAGGGAGCAGATGATGAACAGCAGCATGAGCTCAGGATCAGGCTCCCTGCGCACCAGCGAGAAGCGCTCCCTCTATGTCAGGTACGCACAAACACGCAGCTGCACTCGCTACATCAAATTCAGAGATCTGCTGTTAAAATAACCACTCTTGCATAACAAACCTCGGCTTGTCTGTGAAAGAAGCCCGAATGCACGTGTTCTTAAAAGCAGGCACACATGGCTCTTTTTTCCTCTTTTTTTTTTTTTTGTATTTTAAGCTAAGCTGTAAGTGAGAGAACGTTTAATTTAGGGCATCGGGTTGACGGCATTCATCTTGTAAAAGCTGACGGACATCCCGTGTTGCTGTTTTGACGCCTGGGATGACATTGCCTCAGCTTCCTTTAATGCAGATTGACAGAGGGGCTTGTCAAAGTGACTCGCGTTATGACACTTTGGGCCAGTTGCCAAACTGGATGGAGGTTCATTTAGAAATGAAAGCAGGTGGCGGCGCTCCGCTCGCACAACCACAGTGAAAAAGGCTGGACAAGGTTCAAGGTGAAACGGCCATGTGATGTAACGCCATAGTCGGAGTACTTCCTTTTATTTCTGCTTTAGCTCTAATGCAATTCTCCCAACCTCAGCTTAAAGGTCTTATCTCACCACTATACACCTTTTTTTAAAGTTTTGTATGAATTGTGGATGTATTTTTGACTTAAAAATAACATTTTTAAACAATTAATGCACTGGTTTGGACAAAAACTTATATTCAAATAGGAATACTGGTGTTTTTGGTTATTATTTGACACTAGATGAACTTTTTTTTGTCCTTTTTTATGCTAATAATGTAAACAATTAGCATGCGGTTTTAATTACATTATGCACTGTCCCTTATGACTAATATTCCAAAGCTAATGGACAACAAATGGCTGTTTTTCATTGCTTATTATATTTTGCGATTGTTGTAGTTTTTTTTGGAGGGGGGTTGAAATTAAAACTTGATTTTGCCGTGCTACTTTAAAAATGTTTGTAAGGAATTTTGCAATTTTCTATGCTTATGTGGGGATGTAAATTGGGCTTTTTATTACTCGCCATACCAAACACGGACTACAACTTGACTTCAAGTTAGCCTGAGGCAGCAGTGTAGTAGATATAAGACATACTGCCACCTACAGGTGGGAGTTTGCAGACACTTAAAGGGGCAGTATCATGTAAAATTGACTTTTTTTAGCTTTACATCATGTTATGATGTTAGTCCCTCATCAAAAATACACCTGGAGAGTTGCTTTGATTCTTTTAATGCATGTTTGATAAATCCTTTAATCTCCATGGCAACCATTCAGCTTTACAAAACGCCTGCGTGGACCTAGTTCCACCTTCCTTTCTTTCCTTACTTCCCTTCCCTTCAATTCACCAACTGTTCTTCTCTTCCTTGTGTTTCCTGTCTTCTCTACTTTCTTCTGTCTGACGTTCTTGCTTTTCTTCCTTCTGTCCTTCCTCCTTGCCTTATGTCTTTGCCTCCTATCTTCCTTGTGTCCTACATCCCTTTCTTCTCTTTCCCTGTATCTTGTATCTTTACTGCTTTTTCTCCATGTGTCCTTCATTTCTTCTCCGTCTTTGTCCCTTCTAACCCTCTCTTCTTCCATTTCTTCTTTTTGTCCCTCCTGCCTCTCCACTTTCCTTTTTTTTTTGCCCTTACCTCCTTTCTTTTTTTACACTTGCTTCCTTCCTCCTCCTACCGTCCTTGTGATCTTCCTTCCTTCCTCTCTTTTCTTTTAAGTTTCATATTTAAACCCATCCCACTGGACATATATTTGCCATGAATTCAAAGTGAATTTTACCGTTTTATGCTGTAAAGTTAATGTACATGCCTGAGGATTTTCCCATGAAAACTTGTGGATGTTATCTTGTTGGAGTGCTGACCAGTCTGACTCACGGCTCTCGTATGCATGGCGTCCTGTGAGGCTTGTAGAGCAGATCCTGCTCCTGTGCAGGCGACTAAGCCCACGGTTATGTTGGGAAAGCTGTCTAGTTTGCTGACTGAAGCAGGAGCTGCCTTATCCTCCATGCCCAGCTCCAGGAATGCGGATGCCTTCGGCCTGTAAGGTGCGCTTAAAAGAGGTCACGTGTTTTCTTGCAACACAGATAACGCTGGGAATTTGCTTGTGTTGACAGTAGACTTGTCGAGCTAGTCTTGAATTGCAGCATAGAAACTTCGCTGTTGTCTGTCTTCCCGGCTCTAGTTTCAGGTAGCAGAATTATGTCAGGCAGGTTGAAATGTTAAAAACCGATGAACAGGATGGTTGGGTTACAGTCTGCTCTGTGACATATGACCTACAAAATGTAAGCTACTCGATCTGGGAAAACCTGAACCAGTAAAACAAGATGTTACTCCAGTTAGAAACGCCTGCTGGTTTACGTGTCCAACAAGGTAGTGAGGCCCTGCAGGACCATGAACATGCTGGTTGTTGAAACCGTTTATAATCCTATCTCCATAGGATTATATTAAATAATTTTATATTAAATAAAAAATATTAATTGTTATAATGTATGACTGAGTATCAGGACCTTACTGAGAGACAATAGTAACAAAATTACAAGAATAAAGTCAGAATAATGAGAATAAGTGGAAATAAAGTCATAATATTATTCCTGTAATTTATTTATTTTTTATTTTTTTGCATTGTTTTAATGTGGCCCTAATACTGCGTTGTAATGTATTGAAATTAGCGAGTTATTTCTATACTTTCAACCAGTACAAGTTTAAGTAAGTGTAAGCTTTTCCAGCAAGTAGCACCTCTGTGTTTGACAAATAGGTTTTCAAAGTGCCGCCATGATGACAGACCTCTTGACTGAGTACAGACTGGCAAAAGTATTCATTCATACATGTACACAGCATATGTGAGGTCAGACACTGATGTTGGATGAGAAGGTTTGTCTCAGAGTCTCTGCTTTAATCTACTCCAAAGGTTTTCTACCAAAAACCAGCTCACAGACACAAAGTCACAAAGCTGTTCCCAGCTAAACTGTGCTGCGCCAGTAAAGAACACTAACATACACCAGTAGCTCCACAAGATTTGTCAAACGTGTAAAAGAAACTTTAATTTGTTCAGTCAATGTAATGAAGACTATAACAGCCAATGTAAAAAAGTTGACTACTTTGGTAAAAATAAACTTCTTAAAATTGGTTCAAAAAATGATGCAATTAGGAATTCTAAATACAGTGTATAATAATAAATCATGACGTCTCTCAGAGCACAAAGCATAGAATTAGAGTGAATAGATCCGCCCACATATTCGCCGATACCTGATGTAGAATATTTGTCAATATCAGGACCAATACAGATATAAATATCAGATCAGTGAATCTATTGTCATTCTCATTTCTGCTCCTCCTTCTCCTGTTTATTAACTCTAATGTTTGGTTTTTGTGAATTTATGCACAGATATAAGAGATCAGAGGACAAACTAACTCAGATCTGTTTTTTATAATTTTTTGCAGAGCTCTCTTTGACTACGATCGAGCACGAGACAGCTGCCTGCCCAGCCAAGGCCTGAGTTTCTCTTATGGCGATATCCTTCATGTCATCAACGCCTCTGACGACGAGTGGTGGCAGGCGAGGCTCGTCACTCCGCACGGAGAGAGCGAGCAGATCGGGGTCATTCCAAGCAAGAAAAGGTATATTCCTCCTTCGTTTCCTCCATTTGTGTTTTTATTTCCTTCCAAGTGTCACAGAAAGCTTCAGTAATAACATCCAAAACCCCAAAAATTAATTATTATTTTTTTCTTCCCCAGAGTGGAAAAGAAAGAGCGAGCCAGATTAAAAACTGTCAAGTTCCACGCCAGGACAGGCATGATTGAGTCCAACAGGGTAAGTGTGGGGGACCACCGGCCCCGGGGCCCCAGCGGGGGAGACGTCCCGCTTCCTGCCGAGTGGGAAAGGGACCATCACCTCTTTACCGAAGCGAAAGCGATCAATTTACTCGATTGATTAGAGCTTCTCCCTGGAGACGATTTGTTTGTTATCAAAACATTCGCAGGCACTTCTCTGTAAATTAGAATGTCAGGAACCATTTTACAACAGAAGTCTAATAAATAGGCCAGAAATATGTTAATTCACGTCTAAACACTTTATAAATCATGAATAATTGTTTATTATGCATTAATTAAGGGTGAGGAGACAAAATCTACCAGTTTGCCAAAGAGTGAGCCAAGTCTACTCACATACATATTTTATCTAGTTATTTGTAAATGTAAAATTTCAACATATAGTCTCCTTTTGACAATTAATGCATAAGAAACTGTTAATGACTTATAAATTGTTTATAAACTATTATTAGCCATCTATAAGGGGTGACTTGTTGTGAAGTACTGAATATCATCAAAAGGTTACTTAAGTTCAATGATTCAGTTCAAATAAAACTACACATGAAAAGCTTGAAAACACACCGATTTAGTTAAAGTGCAGCTCATAAAAACCTAATTCTGCTCTCAAAAATGGGAGTATTGCATTGAGATGCTTCCTAAAGTTGAGTGGAAGAAAAAAGTATGATGGTAGAGAAACGCGCACAAGAAATAACTACAGCCTTCAGACTTGTATAACGCTTTATTAGGACACTCAAAGACGTTTTACATAAAATCATTCATTCTCACTCACACACACATTGATGATGGGAAGCTACTGCATTGTAGCCACAGCTGCTTTGGGGCAGTCTGGCGTCAATCCAGGAAGAGTGAAAAGTCAGAATCCATGTTGTTTGAGGTCCTCCATCAGTTTCTGAGTCACTTAGTTTTAGAAATGCATTAGCTGTAGGATTAACACACATATAAATACTTAGTGAAAACGATCACTGTGTGTAATTAAAGATGTTTTCACAGCTGATAGTCCAGTAGACCTGGTTCGACTGGGGACCAAAGTTGCAACATTTGTTCTGTTTTTAGCTGGTGTTTTGCTTTCACTGCACAAACCTGTTCCCCTCCTCGCCTGTGGAGGCGCTGGGCCAAGAAACACTGAAGGAAACGACATAAAATCCCAGAAGAAGACACTGAGGGTAACTTTCTTCTTCATAAAATGTAAATAAAAACATAGTGGCATCAGATTTTAGGCGATGGAGAATTTCTCAGACAACAAACAGCTTCTCACGCTAGCGCTAGACTCAAATGTTTGTTTTGGTTGCATTTACCCAGAATGCCCTATGCTATAGTTCACTTCCTGCTTTTGGAGCGGCCTACAGTCCGCTTGGCGTTCAGATATCCGTTCAAACCAACACCAGAGTTCACTTCAACAGAGACTGAGGTTTTTTGTCTATATCAGAGTAACGAACCGGACTTTCTAGGCAAATCAGAGTTTGATTAAAGTGGACCAAACAGGACGGGTGTAAATGATTGATGCATCATAAGTTTTACTTTTTGAACTGAATTATTGAAATAAATCAAAGTTTTTTGATGGTTTGAGTCACTAAGACGCACCTAAACAGGGTTCATCTTTCAGAATTGAATTTAAAGAGCATAAATCTGATTATTAATGGTGATTAATTTATAAACGGTAAATGTTTTATTTGGTCTGCAGTCGCCCGTCTCCTTCACATTGACGCTCCATTCGGTTTCACCCATTACCAGTTTCTCATGTTCATCATTTGATGTGAATTGTTTACATTTCATTTGCCCCCTCCTCCCTGTTTTTGCATGGTTGTGGAGTACCTTCATTGAAACCTCGTCTGTTTTGTTTTTTTTTTTTGTTGTTGTTGTTTTTGCCCTCCCTCACCCACCTTCCCCCTCCCCTCTCTCACCCACACATCAGCAGCAAGTTAAAGTGAAGCGCAAAAAAAGCTTCAACCTCTCACGCAAGTTTCCGTTTTACAAGAGCAAGGAGAATATTGTGCAGGAGTTGGTGGAGACTGAACGTGAGTATCGAGCTGTGTGATCGAGGGGCGGGTATGGGGGGTTTCTCTCCGTGTTTTTTTTTTTTTTTTTGGTCCTTTCCCCCCCTTCATGCTTCACTTCTTTCGTCTTTCATCTTTCCGCTCACCTTCAGGGAGGATGTGTGTGGTGGCACCGCTCTCATTCCCAGAGAGATTCCCCACAGGAGGAGGCGTGGGGTTCCTCTCTGGTGTGACCGCATCGTCTCCAGAGGAGTGTCTAGCTGCGTTTGTGCTGCCAGCTGTTAGTATTTTTTTTTTTAAACTGCAGTATGTAACTTTTATTTAACAAAAAAAAAAAGAAGTTTTTTTTACATATTTGTTGTAAAAAGTCACCATATCCTGACACTTTAATATGAGACAGATGATCTGTGAAAACATGGAGGTCCTCCACCTCCTCTCTGTGCCACTATGAAGAAATTAACCACTGCTAACCAAAAACAACCAATCAGAGCCCACAGGAGTGTCTTAACGCTGTCAATCAACTTGTGGAAGAGCTACTAAATGTGCTAATGGCAGAGAAGGAAGTCTCCATTACGGGGATACATGAGCATGATTGACAGCGCTTAGAGAGTTTGTTTCAAGTTAGCACTGAGAGAAAACAGGCTAGATTTTGTTTTTTTCTTTTTTTAATTTATTAGATCAATTAAAATAGGCTCAATAATTTCCATTCTGATTTTTTCTGAAGGCTCATTTTGTTTATACATATCATAATTAATTTTATTTTGTGTTTTCAGTCCTAAGTGGCATTTATTTCAGTTTTCTCTACTGTTTTTGATAATTTGGGATTTTCAAAATTAAAGTTCGTCTTAAAGAGGGTGAACTTCAATTATTATGCGATTATTAACATATTACCTGAAAATGGTGTCAATATTGTTGTTTATCGCAATAATTACTGGGATAGTTTAGCTAAATTTGTTATTGCGACAGGCCTGCTATCTGTCTCATATACTGTCACGACATGGTGACAGTCTGAACAATTATGTACAAAAGGTTACATGATGCAGCTTAAGTCCTGATCGATTCTCCAGTCAGTCATTGACCCTAGAACAAGGAGAATCTCATTACTGGGCTGAAGCTTTAACTCTTAGCAGGTCAAAATCCCGTTTTAATGGGATTGGGCCTGTGTAATTGAAAAGCAGTGGCTTACTATGAACAAAGTGGAGCTCAGGCTTAATGAGCATGACAGCACCGTGTGTCAGCGGGCACACTCCTCGTCCTCTCCTCCTCCTCTGCCTCACCCCCTCCGATTCTCACTAACCTCTTCTTCCTCTCTGCTTTTCTTCTCTTGGTTTCCGCTCTCACCTGTCGGGACACCTAGGACTTCCCGGGGTTAAGCGATGACTTTTATGGATCAAAGAGTTTGAGTAAGTGTGTGGTTGCACCGTGTCAAGCAGCTGTCCCCAGAGAGAACGCTTTGTCACTGCAGACCCAGATGGGAATGCGAGAACCACACACATTTAGAGGGTGGAGAGGGCGCGCACACACACACCCACACACACACCCCTCAGTATGTACAGAGGCTGCATTCCTATGGGAGCCAGGGTGACACTTCTTCAGTCTCCTGGGGGTCTTTCTGTTTTGTCTCTTAAGGTCAGAGTTACGATGCATGTGTTGTAACCGTCTGCTTGGAGGCGACCAATACGAACCATTTGGACTGGGAATACTGGGTCACAGGAAACACTTAATTTCCTATTGCTTGCACCTAAAAACCACTTCCCTAGTTTTGCAAAAGCTTGACTGTCGCACATAGAAGAACTTCTGCTTTCTTTATTTCCCCTCTGCCCTTTTATCTATTTTTTTTTGTTCTTAAAAGGCCCAACAGTTGATAACTATGGTGGGCTAAGGCTATTTAGGCAGGTGAAATTACATTTTAAACCTTTAAATGAATTAAAAAAATGACAATTTGATGCGAGATTTTCATTATTTTGCTTTTCAGAATGCCTGACATCCAACACAAGTGACAGTGAAAGTAGTTCAAGTAAGTCACTTTAATTTTATATCAAATGCTTTGTTGTGTTTTAGGAGTTTATTTGGTAGGTCAACACAAAGGGGTGTGGAAAAAATGTTTTCCACAATTAAAATCAGAAATCTGCAAGTCTCTACCAGCTTCACACATCAACTGCGTTTCCATAGCAAATGTGTGCAAAACTTTGATATTCTGCTCATGTCGAAAAAACACAATTTCACAATTATAGTGTTCCATTAAATAAGAGATGCAGCTAAAATCACACGTCAATAAACTTAGAAAACGGTATGTTGTACATAGCCAGTGGGTTGGCGACAGAAGTGAGCCAGTAGCAAAGAGAAGCAAAGAAAGACGTCATCCTGCAAACTGGCAACAAATTTACGTCAACCCATAAAAACCTTTCTAACTAACTAGCAAGTATATGTTAGCAGCTAGTTAGCGGTGGCCTGACCTGCCTGAAGTCACAGAACGCAATAAACATGCGACTCTAACATTTGTCTGACAGAAAAGTCTCATGAGGAAAAAAAAAACTACATAGAAAATACAAGATAAAATTGTTCTGCACCACAAAAGTCAAGGCCGTTGACAGACGAGGAGAAGCAGCATTCAGCTTCTATGCACCACATATTTGGAACAAACTTCCAGGAAACTGTAAAACAGCTGAAACACTGAGTGCCTTTAAATCTCGACTAAAAACAACTGTTTAGAGTTGTTTATGAAACGTAATCAATTACGAATTTAATGAATGTTGTGACTGTTGATTCTATGTTGCATGACTCTGTTTTATGGTGTAAAGCACTTTGAAATGACTTGCTGCTGAAATGTGCTATACAAATAAAATTTGACGATGATAACGAATTTAAGACCAATATACATTGTTGCTAATCAATTTAAGACATTTTAAGGAGCAAGGGGATCTGCAACTAATGATTATTTTGGAATCAATTATTCTGACACATTCTGCAGATTTTTTTATTCAACCACTTCAGCCTTTTTATACAACATTAGAAATACAGTGAAAGATACATAAAAATGAATCCTTTAAAAATAGGAAAATAAACATTTTATTACTTAAATACAATAATATACCATTCCTATAGCGTACGCTTCAACATTTTTAGCATAGTACGCATTTGTAGGTTATATATATCTATATGTATATATATATATATATATATATATATATCTATATGCATATAGATATATATATTTTATTTTTTTTGCACAATTTGAATCCGGTACCGCTAAAACTATGCCACTCGAGTAGATCTGGGTTGCTTATTTTTAAAGTTTTTTTTTTTTTATCTTAAAATGCAAAATATCATATTTCTTGTACAGTTTTGGTTAAGTTTCTGATCTGAACCTGCTCTTTAAGCAAGATGCCTTTTTTGAGTCTGTAGGCTTGAGTTAATGATTAATCGATTCATCACTAGTTACATAAATTAAAGACTTAAGAAACAGCAGCCGCTCTGTTTAAAGCCATTAACTATACAGGACTTATTTTGGGAGTATAAATATAAAATACACTTTAGATTTAGATTTCTATACAGTGTACAATGACACTGTTTTGTGTTGATCTGCCATAGAAATAAACTGAATTTTGTGGTTGTAAAGTGAGAAAAAGGGTGTGAGGCCCTTTTTGAAAGTAAAAATTCTTAATATTTTCATTTCCTTTGCTTTGTTTTCTTACAGAGGGTCAAGAGGACACAATCCTCTCCTATGAGCCAGTCATTCGGCAGGAAAGTGAGTGTGAACTCTCTGCGCTCTAAGGAAATGTTTGGTGTCTTTTATCATCGTGTAAACTCACTTTTCTTGTTTTAATTCTAGTCCACTACACAAGGCCTGTGATCATTTTGGGCCCAATGAAGGACAGAGTAAACGACGACCTCATCTCAGAGTTCCCCCACAAGTTCGGCTCGTGCGTTCCCCGTAAGTTGGCGCCCAACGTTGTGCACAGCGTGGCGAACTCACAGTCGGAGACGGAGAAATAAACCAGTTCTGTTTGCCTCCACAGATACAACCCGTCCAAGGCGAGAGAACGAGATCGACGGGCAGGACTACCACTTTGTGGGCTCAAGGGAGCAAATGGAGAAGGATATTCAGGATAATAAATTTATTGAGGCCGGCCAGTTTAATGAGAACCTCTACGGGACGAGCATCTTGTCTGTCAGAACTGTGGCAGAGCGGGTAGGGGTCAAGTTTTCAGAGAAATCAAAACATTCAGCATTAGGTGAAGCTGTAAAGTGTCAGTGTTTGGGCATTTATTGGTCCTAATGTGCCTTCAGGGGAAACACTGCATTCTGGATGTGTCTGGGAACGCCATAAAACGACTGCAGCAAGCACAACTTTACCCGATCGCCATCTTTATAAAACCAAAATCCGTTGAAGCTCTAATGTAAGCTGCAGATTTTCAACACAATGCGACCGAAATATCAGCAGCTTCTGTGCATTTTGGAGTAACTTTGTCTTGTTTCCATTCAGGGAAATGAATAAGCGGCAGACGTACGAGCAGGCCAATAAAATCTTTGACAAGGCGGTTAAGCTGGAGCAAGACTTTGGAGAGTATTTCACAGGTTGGTTGCTGCTTTTTTGACTTATTTACTCTCAATAGTTATAAATGAAAGATTTGAAGCCTATTTTCATACAGTAACTAAATTGTCTGAAATTACATAAACTGTCTTCATTTGTGGGTGAAACACTTTCTAAATGCAGTGGACCAGTAGGTTCAGTTATTAGATCCAAAAAGCCTGAAATATTCAAAAAGAAAAGTTGAAAATACGTAGCGAAAAAAAAAAAAAAGAAACAAGGATTTTAACTTTTGCAGTAGTGCACATTGAGTAAAGGCCAATAGTGCCAACAAAAAAAATAATAAATGAATCTGTTGCCTCTGGGCAGCGTGGCACCATGGATGGTTACTAAATGTGCTGCAAAAATGTAAATGACGTTTTAATATCTGCTACTATAGTTCAGTTTTAAATTGTGGTGGTGATAGTGATCACTTTAATAAATATGTGACAAACATACTTTATAAAAGTTACACACTGCAGCTTTAAGAGAAGTAGAAAAAATAGATTATGAAAGAAATCTGGGATTTTCTGTTTAAGTCAGATCGCCCAGCCCTAACTGATAACCAACCTTTGGAAACGAGTCTGTGTAAATTTCCCTTGCGGCGTTCCTCAAGGACCACGGTTGGGAACACTGATTCATTTTACATAAAATCAGGAAGTAAATCTTTTTTTGTTTGTTTGTTTGTTTGCAGCTATTGTACAGGGTGACTCGCTAGAGGAGATCTACAACAAAATCAAGCTAATCATCGAGGAGCAGTCCGGGCCATACATCTGGATTCCCTCCCCAGAGAAGCTCTGAGCTCCCGGCCGTCCAACCTGCAGCGGTGCAGAGCTCCCCTCCTGCCCCCCAAGAGACCCCACCCACGTCCACATGCCAACCCCTCTCCCCTGCTCCTCACCCCCTTTTTGCAGATATGTTTCATATCCAGTTTTAGTGTCATCATTATGTTACTCTCTAAATGAAAAAGAAGTCTTTATCACCATTACTGTGACTGTGCACACCCCTGCATGAGTTTCTCAACAAAACCATTCAAGACTGGAATCGCCATTCCAAAGGAATTTGTCAAACGAAAGCAAAAAGGGAAAAGGAATAACTTCCTTTTGTGGACTAGGAACTGCCTGGAGATCGGTTTCAGGAAGGAGGAGTAGTGATTCAAAAAGAAGAAATATAGACAAATCATACCAAGTTGGAACACTTTGTAAATGTTCATCAGATCACATTTAAAAAGACGAGATGAGAGGTTGAAGAACAATTAGGGTTTTGTTTTTAGTTTTTTGGGTTTTTTTCTAAACGGACTGGATCAAATTTGAGCCCTGCTGATGGTACTGTTCGAGTCGTCTCTCTTGTTTATACCGACAGAGGAAATTAGCGGAGGAGCCTATTAAAAAACAAAAAAAACAAAACTGGTGATCTGTTTATCACGAACCAGCTCGCTGTTTGGTCGTCTGGAAAGATGGCGGATCAAGAGGAAGAAACGTGTTGTGAATCTCTACATTTATATTATAAGATCACAAGATAAATCATTAAGTCCTTCTGAGATTTTACAGCATATTGAAAACGTCACATTTTACACTTCGTTAGAACTGTCGTTCGGAGGGCTGTTTAGATTTTTTTTCCTTTCTTGTGGGATTTTTTTTTATTTTTTTTTTTTAATTTGATTTAGTTTTTTGGCTTGTGGTTTTTAGCTGCTCTGTAAAGGACGGGGGTAGAGAAGTGTAACCGGGCTCTCTGCAAAACACCAAACTGCCTTACATCTAATACAAATTCTGTTTTGTGACTACCTGTTGTCTGTGAGGGAGGCTGGAAGCAACCGAAGAGGGCGAGATCTTTACATTTTGTGTCCTCAAAGAGCTAGGAGGTCAGACGTTAAGTGCAATAGATCAAAAATCAAGTCTTGCCTCCCTTTACTTCCTTTTCGAACTTTTTTTTTTTCTGCTTTTTTTCTGCGTAATCAAACAATTTGGCTTTTTCCGATCCAGACAGGTAGAGCCTCCCGACTCATGTTGAGCAGTAGACGACCCCATTACACTCTCTGCCTTCCAGGACGATTCACTTCTGATTGGTCACATGGTACTGTCCTATCAGCCGCCGCTGTGTGTGGCGGCCTTAAAAACGGGTAGAACAAGACAATAATTGTATTGGATGTTCTAACAATTAAAGAGTCAGTATAACCTGTTTTTGAATTGTCCCCCCTCTACCAAAAAGAGAAAACACTAAAGTTGGGTTTGAGTAAATCTTTTTATGCTTTGTGTATCTATAAACCTTCTTGATGCTGAACCACTGTGTTGAGCACTTAGCGGTGATGCCGGATTACTAAAAGAGGGGCACTCCTGCTTCATTTTTAACTGGACATCATCGCCTTCTCTCCTGCAGGACTAGCAGCTCGACATCGAAAACGATCGAAACCGTGAACCACGACCTCTGAACCCTCTCAGCCTTTTAGTTTTTTATATTTTAATTCTTCTGCGTTTAACTCGACTGGAACCCAGACGTCTGGGGATCCCCCTTCTTTCGTTCTCTCTCTCCCTCTCCAGCTCACACAGCACCTGTACACCTGCGGGCGTTTTTTTTCCGATCAGGTGTGCCCACCTGCCAGGCACCACTGCTAAACCAGCTGTCATTACCTGTGTCAAAACCAGAGTTCAGGGAATAACCGAAGGGAACAGAGCCATTTATAAACTGCTTGCAGACTGTTTCAAAACGGTGTGGTAGCTGAACAATGTAAATAAGCCCCTCCCCCACGCGTCCCCTCCTCACCTGTGCTTCATGCATGTGTGACTCGAACTCGGACTGACAGGTTTTATAGACTGCAGACGTCAGGTAAGTAAAAGTTTGAGATATTCCTGAGCTTCAAGCTCCGTTTAAAAATGTTCTGTAACGTCGGTATTTCTCATGGGAACGGTTAGCTAGCGAGACGGGGATCCAGTTCCCTGGAGTAGGGAACCGTCTACGTGTGATTTCTTGTCTGGGTGTATAGATAAAAAAAACAAGAAGATCTATTGTAAAATAAAAGCGATCCAGGTGGAAACCGCCATCGTTAGACGCTTAAAGTCGGTCCTCTCTGGTGTTTAGCGGACATCCAGCTGACTGTTAACGTGTGTATTCATACCTCGGTCAGCCGCGTCGAAGCCCAAAGAACTCTATATCGCTCCCATTTCCATTGAGGTTAACGGTACCTGAACGCATCTGTGTGTGTATAACTGGCCAGGGAAGTTCTGATGAGAGACATGATGCGTTTTACTTTTATTTTATTTTATTTTATGGGGGTAAAGGGGGTCGGGGAGGGGGCTCAGGCTTTTCTTTTTCTTTGTACTTTTTGGGGTGATGATATGTTTCTGTTCTGGCACATTGTGCAGTAAGTGCTTGCAAACATGAACCCTTTGATTGTACAGTAGTTTCCTTCCTGTCACTGCAGGTGGTACAGCCTATCAGGACACTCGGCCTCATGGTCTTCCCTGTCCTAGTCATGAGGGAACGCGGTCCTGCAACTTTTTTTGTTTGGGTTTTATTTTGGGACTTGACGAGAGTTTATTTGTTTGAAAATAAAATATGTGACTCAGTTATAATCTTGATGTGCTTGTTATTCTGCTTTAAGTGGCTCGGGCAATCAAGTGCAAATTTCAAACCCTTGGGGTTCGTTTTATTTTGGCCATAGAAATAATAAGTATTTAACTAACATAACAAATGTATTTTTCAAATTTGTAAGCCTTTAAATGATGGTTTTAGTGATTAGTCTTGTTTTTCTCTTCTTCCTTTTTATTCCCTATAAAATTGCAATGTTTTAGGGGAGTCAAATGTTTGCAACATCGATCAGTTTTTAACATTTAGGCAAAATTGTTTGTCCTTTAGACACAAAAAAAAGAGGCTCCTATAAATATGTATTGATATTTTTTCCATTCTGTGTGTATGGAGGGCCAAAAGGGACAAAATTTAACAAATATATAAATAATAAAATGCACCATAAAAAAATGTTTAAATAATTTAATAGCCAGTTAATTTGATTACATGATACACTTAGTTAAACATAGCTTTAAATAAATGCTTAATTTTACCATTTAATAAATGTCATTAAAATACAAACTTACAATGGTGGATGAAGATATTTAATTTTCTATCAAAGTCGAGGGGCGGCGCTAAAACTGGTCTGTAGAACTGTTTGGACTTTAACCATTTAATGACATTTTATACATTAATACATTTATTTCAATGTTGCATTTAATTCATGATTTAATGATGTGTTTTTTTAATTTTGTCCCTTTTGGCCTTCCATATAATTGGCAGAAACACTGATCCTAACCAAATGTTTTGCGTAAAGTTTTAAAAGCTAACATTTCTCCACACTTTGCCACCAGATGGGAAATGGAGCATGACATTTCTAGGGTATTTGAACACAAAGGAATGAAAATTAAAGGTAGATTTAAAAAATGTTTTTTTTAAATGAGTCAACAGGACAAAAAAAAACTTCAAATGGAAACGTTCATATTTATATAAAACAGTACAATTACATTTCATTCAAAATGCAAAATCAAGCAAGTTTTTATGGAATTTATATTCAGACAAAGATATGGAGAAAAAAAACAGGAGGGTTTAATCGTTCACTAAAAAAATGAGTGGAAAATTGTCAGCAAACTTTCTGAAAAGATCCAGCTGTAATACATGTTGTCGTGTACCAGGAAGCCCGGATATTTGAACGTAAAGAACTTTTTCCTGTAACAAACTGATGGGATGAACCTGCTAGGCTCACCTTCACAACACGGAACATCTAGGTGAGAAGAGCTGAACGTTTTACTCCTCTGTGTGGATGTTTTTCTTCGCTTTGTCCAGTCTGTCCAGGATTTCACTGTAGAGCCCAGTCATCTGTGGAAACAAACGATTTTTATTATTTCTTAAAGCATCATGAGCTGAAAATGCACCACAAAAGGTTCACTGTTTATTAACCATCGCAAGTATACAGGTTCTTCTCAAAGAAATATTAAAGAAAAGTTGATTTATTTCACTACTGTTGGCCTTGGTTGGGGCTCCTTTTGCATGACTTACAGCAGGCATGGAGGCAATCAGCCTGTGGTTCTGGAAGCCCACACTGCTTCTAGATTCCCATCGATTATCTGTGGGGTTAAAGGTCAGGCCAGTACCACCACATGCGTTGGACCAGCTTTTGGTACTGTGACTGTGGGTCGGTACCAAGTCATATCTCTGAGGTTTGTCAGCAGGAAGTGCTCTAAATTCTTCCTCCAGATTCCAATTGCTAAATAAAATGGAAACTTTACCTTCATTTCCTCTCAAGGCTGCAGTTATCCCTACAGCCTATATGCCTTTTCCTATACGTTTTTCCTTCAACTCAACTTTCTGTTAATATGCTTGTTTATACGGTCTAAACACTGTTCTATACCTGGCTAAGACTTTGTGGAAAAGAACTCTTAAGATTATTTGTTTAATTAGCAGTAAGCCAGACTTAAAACTGAAGGCCTGCATTAATCACACTACATATCCCATAATACACCTCAACTGACTAGACTGTGTTGGTAATGCTGGAAAAACAATGTATCTCTCTGTATTACTGAAATAAATTCATTTTTCTATGGTTTTCTGAGATGCAAGTAGAACGACTTATTGGGGCCACTGCAGATAGAAAGAAAAAGAAAAAGTCAAAACTTTGCCAGAAATTTTCTAGAAAATACATGAAAAATTCTGAAAAGTTAAAAATGTTTAACTTTTGCAACTAGTAATTTCAAATTTTTATTGGAAATTTACTTCTTTTGTTCTACCTACAATGGCCCCAATATGCCGTCATATACAAGGGCACTTATGTTTTCTTGCAAAAAAAGAAAACGCGCACGTTCCACCTTACAGATATGAGTCCAGTAATAATGTTGACTATACGGAAGACTATTCGTGCCACTCAAAAATTTCATAATTTATGCATCACCAGGCAAATCTAGTCTTACAAGTATTACGTGAGAAGAAACAATTATGTGATTATTTTCATATGCTAACAACATAGTTGACAAACCTGTTTTATTTATTTGGATTTTAACATAAATGGACAGGGTCTGAATTTTATCATATTTTTGGACCTAATCCTTTTCCGTACATGACTCCGACGCTCTACCTGCATCTCGTAGCTCTCCCGCAGAGACCCCAGGTGTCGGATGAAGCTCATGGCGAGGCCGCACCACCTCTCGGCTTCGTGGTACTGGGCCAGGCTGTACAGCAGAATCCCGGCGTTCCACGCCTGAGTCAGCAGCCACAGCGTCTCCATCTCTGGGAAGCCGTCCGGCTGCGGAGGGAAGCAGGAAGATGTTAGAAAAAAGGCTTTTTAGCAGCGGCCACCTGGGTGACTGAAGTTCCCTTTACTCAGAAACTTTCATCAAATCCTGCTGTTTTGTGTGTTAACCTTTTTACTAACTCGTTTTAATCATTTCATTCATATTCTCTAACACTTTTAATCTTGTCCCTTTACTTTGATCCAAAGATTTCGACAGCTTTCAAGTAATAACTCCCTCTGAAAGGGGAAATATGCAGCGCCTGAAAGGCAGCGAGATGTTTCAATAATCCCACGTCTCTTTCAGAGGCGCTGCTCACCGGCAGTGTGACGATTTCTGCAGAACATTAACATTCAAATTGGCAGGAAGGGGTGGTGAATGGAAGCATCTGCTAATTGAAGTGTGGCTGAAAGCCCATTGATAAAAAAAAAAGAAAAAAAGAGGTTTCCAAGAAACAGCGGGCAGCGGTAGAGTGGAGGAGAGGGGGTTAATTATGGAGCAGTTCTGTTGGCGCTGGCTCACCGCGGCTGAGATGATGGACAGAGCGTCCTCGAAGTAATCCCACAGCTCCTGCAGGACGCGGCTCTCCACCTCGGACACGCCGCTCGGCAGGGACAGCTTGATCAGGCTGTGGACGTACTTACTAAGACGGAGACACACAATTAGAAACGATGGTTCCAGGAATAAGGAAGCGTGTTTTAAAGTGGCGCAGCGCTGCCTGCAGTGCGTCGGGTCGGCCTGGGGTTGCTTCCTGTGCAGGGAGAGAGCGGCTCTCAGGGCCTTCTTGCAGAGCTGAGGGAAGTGGGCTGGAGGCTCCATGGCTAAGCCTTCATTAAGAAAACAATAAAAAGAGAATAAATACTTAAAACTGCAGTATGTAAATTTTATCAGATGAACCTGTTTTTATGTTGTGACAATATGAGGCACAAAATCTGTGGGGGGGAAAAAAAAAATAAAATCAGTTCCTTTGCCTTCGCCCAGTGTCAACTAGAAACAACCAATCAGAGGCAGGAGGCGGGTCTTAGCGCTGTCAATCATCTACTCGCTTGCTTTATGCTACGCTGCAGCTAGCACATTCTGCTGTGTGTGCTCAGTTTAGTTAGCGTAGCCACAGATGATGGCAGATAAACAATTTTTCTGCAAAGGGAAGTTGTTTTGCCACCCTACACGAGAGTGATTGACAGCGCTAAGACCCTCCTCCTGGCTCTGATCGTTTGCTTTTGGACTGGAGCGGCAATGGTAGTTCAGGGCCGAGGCAGATGAGATCTGTCTTCTCACAGATTATCTGTCTGGTACTATCCTGTCATATTTTTTTTATAAACGTTAAATACTGCAGCTTTAAGTAATAATAACGTTCCAGATAGGACTGGGCAATTTAGCTTAAAGAAAATCTCATATTTTCTTATTAGGCCGGTCACAATAACAAATCCTGCTGGACGATAAATTGTCCCAGAAATTACTGCGATTATATTGTCCATTTTCAAGTCATATATTGATAATAGCAAACTAATGCAAGTGTGCCCTATCAAAGGTCAATAAACTTGTAAACACTGTAACTGTTATTAATCATCACAATGGAAGTTATCAAGCTTATTTTTATTTATCGTGCAATTGATTGCTTTACTGCTTATTTCTAATTTTAATCAATACTTTTTTTTTCTCGCTTTCTTTTCTAATGAAGAAATTACATTTATTTGATTTATTTCAATCAACCCTCCTGTTAGTTTTACAATTTGTACAATTAGGGCCAGGCTACGAGAATTTTGGCTTAATTATGAGAACATAATCATGACAAAATAATTTTAGTAGAAGAAAGTCTTAAAAATTGGGAGGACAAAGTTGCTTGTTTAATAAGATTGGATAATCAATTATTTTACTGTGAAATTACTACCTCATTCCTCGGATCTTACGACTTAATTCTTGTAATATTAAGACTTTATTCTGTATTATTTAGGCTTTATTATCATACAACTTTATTCTCATATTACTACGACTGTATTATTGAAACATTATGGCTTAAATTTTTAGACCCAATACCAAATGGATAGAAGATGTAAAACACGCTTGTAAAACAAGATGGAGGGCCTTGGATGGAAAAAAAAAAAAATCCTGATTTTCCAAAACTTAAATCTTCAAAACCCATTGATAAAATCAGAGTTAGTTTCCTCTGATTAAATGAGTGTTTATTAACCTGCCATGGTTTCCAACACTTTGGTTTCAACATGTTCCAGCTCCAGGACAGACTCCAGTATCGTCTCCACCTTCGGATCGCTCAGCTTTGCGCGAGCTTCAAACTCGTACAGCAGCAGCAGGGAGTCCGTCGGGTCCGCTGGAAGGTTGCCTTCAAATCCATTTAGAGAAATATTTGTTCAACTAACTCCCACTTCCTGTCGGTTTCTGTTATTTTCACTTGCTGTACCTGATGCTTCCAGGGTTTTGCAGACCTCCCAACAGGCCTGAATGTACTCCAGAGCCAGAGTGAGATCCTCCACCTGTGAAACCAACACAAGGATTCCGGATTTACTGGCGCCATCTAGTGTCCGGATCTCCTCCCGACGCCAGACGCCCACGCTTGAGCCGGTAATGTGGTTAGTCACCTCTCCTCCTCTCCACTGGTCTTGGTAAATTTCCATCCTTTTTGATGCTGAGCGTGCTAAATGTAGAGGATGAGGAGTGGGTGGCACACCTGGGTGGAGTGAGGAGACTTCCTGCAGAGCTCCAAAGAGGCAGCAGCTGCCATCAGCAGAGACGTCCTCTGGCCCATGAGCAGAGCGCGGTCAGGAGGGCACAGCAGGGAGAGCTTTAAGGTCAAGCAGAAAAACAAATTATTTATCTCTGGCAACTGAAGGAAAACAGGAATGCACTGCTTTAACTAAAGGCTGCGGGTTTAACCAGAAGAGAAAACACTCATATTCTGATGAAATTACTTTAGCAGCTACTAAAGAAGACATGAATAATGAGATAACGCTGGAAAATACAACCACTGTCCAGCTGAAACCAGAGGTTTACATTAGGAGTGCAACGATCGTAGTTTTCCAGCAGATCGCTGATTACCGATCTTTAAAAATCCTGACCTGCCGATTCTGATTTTGGCCGATACCGTTTTGTTTTTTGTCTAAAATGTTGCTAAATATAGCAAGAAAGCCGCTGAGTTGACAACCGTGAGTGATTTCAAACGTGCAGACATGTCTTGGTGGGTCGGTGTGTCAAACCTCTCACTGCAGAGCAGAAGAGGACAGAGGCTGATTTCTAGACCTTTGTTGAGGTAGATTAGATCCTCTTCACATCCAAGTATCGGCTGATCACAAATCTCCCAAAATTAAGAAAATAGGAACCAATAAATCCGTCCACAACTAGTTTATGTACACCAGATAAAAAAGAAACCTTTTTTCTCTCACTGTCTGAAGTTAAATCAGACAAACCTTCTCTTATTTTAGGTCATTGCTAACTACCAAAATTATTGATCTTTGCTGAAACATAAATAATTTTCTGTTTTCAGATAAAGAACCTATAAGAGATTTATTCATTCATGATTACTGTCTCTTTAAATAATGAGATGATGATGTCATGGCTTTTAGAAATGGCCTTTAACCACTTAATGCTGTAATATATTATTAGAAATATATTAAAATATACATATAAACACAGAATTCAATTCCTTTTTTAATAGGAAAATAAACATTTTATTGCCTTATATGCAATAACGTAGCATTCCTTTAGTGAATCCAAACCGGTTGAAGCTAAAACTTTGCCACTAAAAGAGTTTTGGTAAAACATATTTACAGACAAAGGCGCTTTCATCTGATGTATTTTGTACAGTCTGGGCTTAATTACAGTTCTGAATATGTTGAAGATGATAAAACAACATGTACTCCAGTTAACAATCAATAGTTTCAATAGTAAATTAGTTTTTCTTTTTCCAAAGTTTTTTTGGGGAACTGAGCCAAGCGCTGGTGCTCCGGCTCTCCTGACGCCTCGTATAACATTTTTTGTAAACAAACAAGTCTATAAAGGTGAATGGTAAAACTGTCTCTTTTGTCAAAGCAACATTTAGTCCCTTAATTGTGCCTCAGTCAGCCATGACGGGGTCAACCGGCACACTTACCTGGTAAGACAGCACAAAGAAATCCCTCATTCTGTCAGGTCTGCTCTCGCACTGCAGAGCCGAGTTCCAGGCTGCAACAGAAGCACCCACACACCGACAAAATGAGGCTGCCGCAAGATTTTAGGTGATAGCACGGCGTGTCATATTAAAGTGGCAAGGAAAGAAAGAGTCGGTACCAATCTTTCTGAACCAGTTAGCGTCCTCGGCGCGCCGCTCAGCAGTCATATGAGACTGGTGTGAAATTGTCTGCAGAGCTGTTGGGAGGAGAAAACCTTCAGGGTTACGGAGACTTTAGAGGAAATGTGAAGTAAAACGGCTGAAGCCAGATATTTACATACACCAGGGGTGTCAAACAAGTTTCATTTTGGGCCATATCAAAAATCTAAATGTTCTTAAAAGTCCATTTGTGTCACAATGTATTGATAAAACCCATTAAACTGATAACATATTAATAATTAGCTGCCCCTTCAGGATTCTGTGATTGTTCTTGTGTTTTTTTGTAATCAAAATCACAGATTTCTTTGGTGGTAATTCAGAACATTTGCATTAATTCGTCATGTAAAATGTGACTTTTTATTACGCGCTATATCAATCACAGAATATAATCTGACATCAAGTAAGGCTGAGGCAGCAATCTCTTAAACCCAGTGTTTTTGAACAATTTCAAGAAAGAATTACAGTAAAATCAGAAAAAATATGGGGATTTGTTGACTGTGTGTGGATTTTCCGGATTTGTGAAAAACTGGATCGATTTATTGACGTAATTTAGAGTCAAGTGGGCCATATAAGAATCTACGGCGGGCCAGATTTGGCCCTCGGGCCTTGAGTTTGACATGAAATACACTGGATAAAAAGATGCTTAACTTTTTCCACTTATATTAAATAAGACTAAACTTTCTGAGTCAGTTTTAAAAACTGAAGGCCTGTTTAACGCAAGAAGGATGACAACTAGACCAGGAACGAAACGATTATTTAATTGGCGGAAACAATTAATAGAGACAAATACATTATTAAAATAATCATCTACTAATTGATTAATTGTTAAATGGCGTACACAGACTCAGAAAAATGCTATTTGCTCAAAGAACAACATATTGAGAGCAAATATTAAGACAAAACTGTAAGAAAAACATATATTTTAAATAAAAGATTTAAAAAAAAATCTTTGTAACAAAAATTCCCCAATTGGCAAAGTTTTAGCTCCACCTTTTGCTATCCAATTATCAAATGATTAATCCATAAATAATTAACAGATCAGCCTTACACTGTTGATGTTAGAAGGATTTTTTAAAGCTGTTTATGTCCTCGACTCGGTAGATATTGATGCCTTATTAATTAATTAAAATACTTACTGATATACCCAGATACTGCCTAAAATTACAAATTTTTCCCAACCAAACATACTGCGCTATTTTATTAAAATATTATAAATAATGCTAGTAATCCTAAATGACATTAAAGATTTTAAAAAAAGGCTGATTTTAAATCTAGAGAGTGAAATAAATGTAAATCCATCTGGTTTCAGATGTTTATTAGTTATAAATCTGCTCACCCCGTTTCAGATACGGCAGGAGTTTGTCCAGATTTACATCCCTGCAAGGATTGATTGTCTTAGATGTACAGCCTTAACCAAGCATTACATTATATAATTTGATTTTTGTTTTGTTTTTTTTGTTTTTTTACATTTTGCCTCACCTCAACCCATCAGCTGAGTTTTCTGCTGAGGAGAACACGAGTCGGACCAAACACCTGTGAAAACGAAAACAAAGAACCCAGCGTTGACCGCGTTTTCTTTCACCTACTAACATTGTTATACGGAAACACAGTTTCTGTGGGAAAGCTGGAGAAAATGGGTCAGTGGATCATTAGAGGTGACCGAGAAGCAGAATCACTACAATCTGTAAGGCACACCAGCTAAAAATAATTACTTTATTTATGCAAATCCAGCAACAGGCCCACCAAGCACTGAAATTTTATACCTGGCATCATTTTATATAATTTTTATTTTATATTGAATTGTTGCTTTTAAGTTTATGAAGGTAAATAAATAAGAAAAATAACATTCTGTTGCAACATCCACTATGAAAAGTGAAAAGAGAGCAAGAAGTTACTCAACAATTACAAAAACTTTCAAGGCCGTATTCATTAAATTAACAACATAAGTTGCAAACAATATATAATTTTCCTCATTATTAACACAGAAGTATATATATATATATATTTTACCGACCTGAGACCCGTCAGAACGTGAGCTTCGTCTTTTGAGTTCTCACATAAAACCTCCAGAGCTTTCACTGCAGTTTCCTGTCTTCCATTCTGTCACAAGCAAACATTCCCGTCGTGAATATTCAAAACGATCAGACATTATTTAACTGTAATACAGTAATATCGTCTCAAAAACGTATTCATATCCTGTGAATTTTATGAGATAAAAAGCAATTAACTGTGAACGGAAGTGCTATATATGGCCATAGATGAAAATATAAAAATTGTGGTAGGCGTTTGTATTCATTAAAGTAAGACGTAACAATTGCTTGAGTGACTTGAGTAACTCGATTATTAAAATTCATAAAGGAAAACTGCCTCCCTCGAAGCTTTATTATATTATGTTTTATTTAGAGCACCATGTTGCGGCCGGGTGATTATTTATGTTGCGCAATGTTCTCTCTTCCACCTTTGAGTTGTTGACGAAAGCCAAGTGTTAGCAGCATGACGTCCAATTTTCAAGTTCGGTCTGGGTGGATTTCATGATCGGTGATAATGTCCGCGTTTCTATCGTTTTTAGAGCCAATGTTGATATCCGGTAGTAATACTGAATACGGCAGTATTTACCAGTGTTTTATTTGATCAAATTTTTATTTTATTACTCAATAATCGGAATAATCGATAGAATACTCAATTACTAAAATAATCATTTACAACATCTCTACATTGAAGTCTGTCTTGGTAATGTGGAAAAAGTTCAAAACTTCTACAAGTCATTGCATATTTGCTTGCAGTTTGACGATGTGAACCTAAAGAACGCTACATATTTAAATGTTTTGAGCTTTTCAAGATGGGGTACGTTTGATTCATGTTATTTTCTATCAGCTCCCAACTCCTCCCGCCCAACAACATATGACAAGATCATGATTCCTCATCACCGTCCTCCACATAAACACGCTCATTTGTGTTGAACTGAACGTGTGTCCGAACCGCAAGTAGCAGTGATGGAGGCGCTCTAATCATCATAATAACACCACGGCACTGGGAAATGTGATGAATTTTCTATTAGACCTAATCTCGTGATTGGAACGAGTAATGAGCGGTGTGATGAATTCTACCTCCAGAGCAATCTGAGCTGCCAGACAGAGGAGACAGGAAGCTGCGCTCTCTGATAGCAGCAGCCTGTCTTCGCTGGATACAGGCGACTTGGACAGAACTCCCATCGCAGTCAACGCCTCTGCAGCTGTTGCAAAGAAACAACACAAATAATTTGCTGAAGAAAAAAAAAATGGTCTCAATAAAGGTATCTAAATATAGATACCTTTCTGTACGTTGTTGTCCTGAACAGCAATCTTATAAATGCAGAACTGAGTGAAGATACTCTCAGGATCAGATCTTTCTGCTTCTTTAATTGCTTCTTTAGCCTGAGAATACAAATGTAAAACAACTTTCAGAAAATTACTATTTATATTTAACATTTTGCGCTTTTTTAATACTTTCATTTATATCTCTACTGCTTCTAAAAACAGAACAAACTCTTAAAAAAACACATCCAGTCATTTTTTGGCAATAGGCTAATGTTTTTGGTGTCTGGAAAATGAGCCGTTTCAAAAACATCCGGAATGCAACATCAGCAAGCAACCCCAGCAAAGCCCAGATCGTTACCTAGCAACCCAAACTGAGCTCCAGCACCTGTTGGTCAGCTAAATGTATCTGCTGTACAATGGCTGCCAGAAAAGACGAGTGTTGTGTTTTTGATGCATTCTTGTTGGTTGTGCAGGAGGCTCCACTTCTGCTTTTCAAAGATGTGCGGTTGTATAATTGCGCATATTTTTGCAGCTATTTTCATATGCCAATGTAAAAGTTGGCCAGGAGCAGCTTATTTGTATTTAAAGTGACAAGAGGCCCTAAAACGGCTCATTCTGAAAGGAGCTCAAACCAGGCAGAACTGAGCAGACAGCAAAAAATGTAATGGACATGTTTTGTATAACCCGTAGACCTATCCTAACCTGTTCAAGTAAGCATTATAAGTCACATTTAACAAAAATCAACTGATTTGATGTGCATTAACTACTGCAGCAGAATAATTTCAATCACAGCAGCTGAAGCTTGGATAATTTTACCTTTTCTAACTGCTGCAGGTGCAGCAGGCAGGACGCTCTGTTCCTCTGCAGCTTGGCTAGATTTGGCTCCATCTGACCTGCCCTGAAGAAGCTGAAGGAGTAGTTATACCACTGTAGAGCCTCTCCATAGTTACCAGCCTGAAATGACAAAGCCGAGATAATCAGCTGGAAGAGCTTTTTAATCAAATGGTATTAAATCAGATTTATTTTATTTTTTTTTTTTGTAAAATAAGTTCAGCGTACCTCAAAATGTTTTGACGCCTGATCCCACAGAATGACATGCAAACTGGTCAGCGCATCTGGAGTGAGCTGTTTTCCACTGTAGTGGCCTGTGGGAGGTAAAACTGATTTTTACATACAGGGTTTATTAAGTTTTCCCACAGTGAAATTCAATAACTTTTCAAGCATGGTTAAGTTTTTTTTAACTTTTCCAATACAAATACAGTAAAAAAAAAAAAAGATAGTTTCAATTCACTATTTTATGAATTCATTTATTACTGTTATTAACAATGTCTTGAGATAGTATTCTACATTTTACAAGGTAAGGACAAGGTGAACTAAAATATAAAAAAAATATACATATGTTTTGAAATGTATCTTTCATTTCACTGGTCAGAGAACAAAAAACCAATTTAACAAGAAATATCCACAATTTAAATAACTTTGTTTAAGGTATAAGACATTACCCAACATTTATTTCAGTTACACAAATCAGTAAGTTATGAAGCCACTAGGAATAATAAATAATAAAAAATAAAATAAAATAATGCTACTGATACATTTTCTGGCATTTAGCAAATAGAAATAAATTTGGTAGTTCTAACTAACCAAAAAAACAATAGAAGTTTAGTCTGATTTAACTTCAGTGAGAATATAT
>CAEGAE010040131.1:0-11214 GCA_903067095.1 Girardinus metallicus
ATCTATCTATCTATCTATCTATCTATCTATCTATCTATCTATCTATCTATCTATCTATCTATCTATCTATCTATCTACACTTCAATATAAGCCTTTATGAAATGTGTGTAGGTGGGAGTTGAAGTTCTGCTTCACAAGTTTCGACAAGCACAGCTCATGTAAGAAGTCTTAGGGTTACATGATTAATGTTTAACTCAGCTCCAGTGCTTAACTTTTATAATTTTCTATCTTCAAATCCATCAGGTCTATTTTCTGTGTTTATATATTATTTATTAATATAGCTGCTGTTTTGGAACACATTTCACAGTTTTGGTTGCATCGCTGTAAAATCATGGGCTGGTTACCAGTACTGTATCAAGGTTTTACATAGTTATACTTTTAAAACAGCAAACAATGATACACATGTCATCCTTACAGTTTATAGGCCTTTTCATACAAAGGCCCAGAGTTGCCAGGGAGATGTATGGAGCAAAGGGAACACAGAATGCCCCTCCATGACCTGTTGCTGTACTACCAGATTATCTGCTTCTGTTTGAAAGAATGCTACATTTTCCTTTCTTTGCTGCACTTAAAAGGTATATTTAACGGATAGAAACTTGTGTTTTGGAAATTAAATTAGTGTCACCAATCTCTTCTATTAGGACTGGAGGCTCTTCCCAGGTAAATAGCCTGACTGAATATCAACTGATATCAACTATTATAAGAAACAGGATGACAAAAGCTTATACTATTCTGCAAAAATTAGCCCTACTACTAAAGTTAGTGACAGTTTATTCCATAAGTTGACAAATCATCATCATTTTACTTACATTATTATTACAACAAATAATATTTTAAATACTGTCAGGATAAATACTGTTTTTAATAAAAGTTATAACTTGTTTTTTTTTTTTATTTTTATAGGATGTTTATTGCTGTGTTACATCAGCATTTCTTCCTTGGTGTCATCTTACTGCAGGAATCTCATGTTTTAAAGTGAACAGGGTAGCAAAAACACTGCAGTGTTTCACCCAGTGTGATGTGTATAAAAAGACACAATAGAAACATGATCATACGCTGGGGGCTTGATTTTTGTATCCATATTAAGATCTCACTATCAACACCTTTAAAGATCTTGGTGCTGAATTTCTGGCTGTTACAGAATGTCAAGAACCAAACACAGTACCCTGTTAACAAAGTCTCTCTTCATGATGCGGAAACCTGATCTTTCTGCTCCAGAAATCTTTTCCCTTAATGTTTATCACACATTTCATTGCAGAGTTCAGGTTTGTCCTATTGCTTTTTATGAAACACAATACAAAAATCAAAAGTTTCCCATAAATGTTATTTTGCCTTTAGATTACCTGGTTCCACGTTGCACATGTGAAAAGCACGGATAGTAATCTTTTGTGTTTAACCCACAGCTTGTGAGGCTAGATTCATCTCCATTTTGTTAATGACCACAGGAAAGAGTATTGTCACACTGGCCACTGCTGTTTACAGGAATAGTCAAAATTCCTTTGTTATTGCAGATGCCTTTTTACAATATTCTGACCCCCTCTAGTTTTCCTAATGACTGGTGAGGCCAACGTGTTTGAACAGGTTTTCATTAAAATTAAAAATCTTTAATTTATCTTGCAGTCATTACTGGTTGCCATCCTGAAGCTGCCCAGACTAAGCATTCTTATGGCATCGTGTTTTCATCATGATGTTCTTATGGCATCATGTTTTTAAGCTTTAAAGATGCGTGTTTAAAAATTTTTAAAGAATGCAGCACTGCATAATCTCATTACTTTTATTTAAGACAAAAGTAAAATGCAAAAAACTAGCATGTTGATTATCATATTTTTTTTTTCCTGCAAAGCTTGGTAATAGTTTTAAGTTGCACAAAATGCTATATTTATTTTCCATTGTGCAACTTGGTGTGTAACAAAATGATATTGACTAATAATTAGTTCAGCTTCCTGCTCTGCTTGAGCCTCGAGGCAGGGAACTAACATACATGTCATTTGTAGCTTGCTAGTTGCTTCTAAAATGTTACCTTAAGCTGACCAACAGTGTACAGGAACCGGTGGGGAAGGAGGAACGCTGCGTTATTCTTTGTTACATACAGTTGGGGAAAACCCTGGGCCTCTAGTACTTATCTGGGATCTTGTTTTTTTTTAACAGAAGGGACATCAGGATGGAACATTTTAATTATGTTGAAACCCTAACCTTTTAAAGTCAAACTTTTATGCCAGTACCCATCCAATACGTAGTCCAAGCAAGTATACTAAATTTTTTGAGGATATATTTATTTTTCCTTCATTCCAAAACTGGTTGTATTTTTTACTTTTGCTTGATATATCTTTTTTTACTTTAGCGTATTTGCAAAAACATGCTTGCATGTGGGTTTTTTTGGGATATTCATCATAGCTAGAATTCTTTCTCAGTAATGTAACTGTTTTATTTTTGTCTGCTGGGAGTTTTTTATATATCCTGGAGTCATATTTGTTTCTGATATAGGTGGAAAAAGTTTCTCATTTTAATATATTTGCATTTAATTTGTTGATTTGAATTTTTTTTTTTGTAAAGGTACAAAAATAACCTATACTAATTCAGTTGGAGGAAACATTGCTGTAACTTCAGACATTTAATGTGATTCATTAATTATTCAACAGTTTTTAGTTTAAAGTTAAAAGTTGTGACAGCTGCATACAAATAGGACATAGTAATTTGCAAACCATTAGATGTGTCGATCTGACTAAACATAGTTGCACTTAGAGTTTGATGCTAGCACCAACATGTTCTGAAATTTTTTACCAGTTCTGTAATTGTTACAGTCTTGCAACTTCTCTTAGCAACACTTTTTTTTTTTTACCAACAAAACAATTTGCCCTGAATTCTTAAATTAAATCTGTTTTGCTACACATGATTTTAGTGGCAGTTGGGGCCTTCCTTAGACTTGCTTTTTTTCCCCATAATGTCCCAAATGTTGCTGGGGGTAAGGCCTGCCCTGCAGGCCTGTTTGAGCAGAGAATCTTTTTCAACAGACCCATGCTACTGAAAAAGGTGCAGAACGTTGCTTGTTTTCATTGTAGGAAAACAAGCAACGTTTGACCTTCACTTTTAAAAATGTGACCTGCATTAAGCATGTGTTTCTCATTCAAGCACATGCTTACAGTGCTTTTAATAAACACACAAATACTAAACTTACTTTCTAAAATGACACTGAGTGGTGGCTTAGAGTATCAATGTTCAGATTGCATGGCAGTGTTGGCCAAGTCCACATTTAATTAAGCTCAGAGAGACTTTTCTAAAGTGTAGCTTGTAGTTGTTGTTGTAGAGACAGACTGTACTGATAGTTGTTCTCTGATAAGTAACAGGTTTTATGATGGAATTAATATTACAAAAGGATTTTATTATTATTTTTACTGCTGTGATTCTCACAGAGACATACTGTCTTTCACAAAGTGGTGATTTGCCATTTATAGCTGCTCCTGACACTCTTCCTTTCTGGGATGTGTATAATATCGACGAGAGATAACACATTTATTTCCTCATCAGATGCTTTACAAGGTACGCTATCCTCTAGTTGTCCTTCGTTATTTCTATTGCACAACATTTTTTGTCCTGTTGCACAAACCCTACCTATAGCCAGACTTCCCTCTGACACGGTTTCCTCTGTTCTGACAGGTCTTTAGTGACGCACACAAGGAGGAAACATGCTTCAGATTTCTCTGTTGCGAGACTAGAATTATATTTAAGCACAAGAATTATTTATCCTGTTTTTTTTTTTTTTTTTTTCTTTCAGTTTAAATTTCTTAATAAAAAGTTAGATGTTGTGCTTTTCTCTATTATAGGAGCAGCTAAGTGAATCGGAGAATCTTTAACATATTTTAATAAATTGAAATGGAAATGTGAAAATTATGTATCAATTCTTAACACAGTGATATATTTTAATTCTTTATTTATGTACTTTTTGGAT
The DNA here is from genome assembly GCA_903067095.1 of Girardinus metallicus. NCBI lineage: Eukaryota > Metazoa > Chordata > Actinopteri > Cyprinodontiformes > Poeciliidae > Girardinus > Girardinus metallicus. Next base: position 3,947 of record CAEGAE010040131.1, read on the forward strand.
ATCATTTCTTAGAGCTAATAAAAATCCAAGCTTCAGTTTTTATGGCGTTTTTAATAATATTCAACAAGACCAACAAATAATTTTTGGTACAGAAATGTTAACCTTTGAAGCAGTACTCAGTTTTGAGTACTGCTTTAAAGCATATTGTTGGAAAGTAGAGCGGAAGGGAAATGTGTATCTTTGCAATGAAATATTCATTCAATACTTGCCTCTGGTTATTTTTTTATAAATAGAATAGATATGTTATTGCCCCAATAAGGCCATTTTGCCATTTTGCTCTGTGAGTGTGCTTGTGACACTGGATATTTACTTCAACTTGTACACAAACAAAAGATAATCAGTTAAGACACACAATCTCCAGTAGACACCCTTTAACAACAGACAACGTGAAAAACAGAATCAACAACAACAACATGTCATGTAGCTCATGGTTTCCCTGCATACTACCTAATTTTTTGCCAGGGTATCATTTGTGTTGCCATCAATCCCTGCAGACCCCATACAGCAGCGCTACACTCCCACTGCATTGAGGTGATCACTGCTTCACTCTGTTGAGGTCTTTGGGATGCCCAAACTTTATGTCTTCTGAATTGTTGGTTCTGGTGTCTGTCATCATTATTTTAACAATGCTCCACAGACTTTCTGCGGGATGTAGATCAGGCCAGTTTCCAGGATAATCAATCGTACTGAGGCTTTAGTATTTCTACTTTGGTCAGTGTGGGCAGACGCCACGTCCTTCTGGAAAATGAAAGCATCCTTTTCGCAAAGCCTGTCACCAGAGGAAATCATAAAGTTCTCTAAAACTTTCAGACTGTGGACCCTCACCAGAATTTCTGAATGGACATTACTTCATGTTTTTTCTTCAACTGAACTTTCCATTAACATCAATATTTAAAATTTCTAAAAAAAATATATATATATATATATATATAAATATGTATTAGCTGATGTTATTCAAATTAATGCAGAACATGTATAATAAATAGTTCATAAATCTATGAGTTTACTGTTTGAATTAAATTTCTAAAGTTAATTGCCTTTTTGATGATATTATAAATATTTTGTCTCAAAGTTTTGAGATGCACAATGCAGAGTTAATGAGAACATCTGTTCATTGAAACACAATTATGATTTTATTTTTGTTTCCTTTGTCCAGAAATAAAAACAATGTTCTTGTATATTCTTGGGCTGGTGGCCGTGTGGTATCTCTATCGCTGGTACAAAGAAAGCAAAAGAGTTCCCAACAAGGGGGACAAATACGTGTACATCACTGGCTGTGACTCCGGATTTGGGAACAACCTGGCCAAACATCTGGACAAGCTGGGCTTTTGTGTGATTGCTGGCTGCTACACGGAGAAGGGTGAAACTGAGCTGAAGAAGGTCTCCTCCGAAAGGCTGACGGCCATTTCCCTGGACGTCAGCAAGTCTGAAAGTGTGAAAAAGGTGGCGGCTTTCATTAAGACTCTTGTTGGAGAGAAAGGTGAGTGGTTTCCTCTCCAGTTTTATCAGTTAATTAATTGTTATGTTCGTTTCTGAGGTACAGCAATAATGTTCCTGGGTCAGTTTGACCCAGGGAGTGTTTAATCATGCAATAGTGTTAGAAATCAAAAAAATCCTCCAAAACATTTTTGTATCTGATTATTAACTCCAATACTAACCATTTCAATCAATATTTTTATTTCTCCCTAATAAAGGATCAATGACGACAACTTACTCATTTACTCTTTTGGACATAAAAATTGTCATTTACATTTTTTATGTCCACTGAAAAAACCTACACACACACAAAAAACAAGAATTATCCTTGAAATTGATCTTTTGTAAAAAAATAAAATAAAATTATTACATTTTGAATTTTTTTTTCAAGGGATGATCTTTATAATTAAACTTGAGATACGTATACTGTTCTGGGTCAAATTGACCCGCTGATTAAAATCAATAAAAATGAGTCATGCAGAGAGTATTTATGTTTTCCCCCCACTTCTGCTGAGAGTCCACTCAGTGTGGGCGGAGTTTGCCCATTCGAACAAAAAAAGTTCCCATCAAAAGTTGCATGAACGCCTGCTTTCTCGCAGTTTCCTATTGAAGAACAGAGAATAGTGAGAAAGTGGGCTTATGTATGTGTGTGGTGAAATATGGTTCATAGTTGCAAGGAAACATGTAGAATTGGACATTTTTTTTATCTTTTTTTCCCTTCAACTTGACTGCTGGGTCAAATTGACCTGAACAGTATCTGTGTAATATGTAAATCCAGAGGGGGTTGCAAATGTGTAAAATGAACCATTTTCAATTTATATGTACTGTGTACCTATTAAGACAAATAGAAAAAGTTTCATGCAGAAAAAATACTTCCAACTATTAAAAAAATAATAATAATAATTTTAAAACGGGTCAATTTGACCCACAACATAACGGGAGGGCTAAATTAGGCAGGAATAATTAGATGTGGGTTTTATCAGTCCTATCCCAGGATTCATCTTGTGCTTATGCTATTTCAGGTCTATGGGCTGTTGTAAACAATGCTGGAGTTGCCACACCGTCCGGTCCAGTAGACTGGCTCACCATTGACGATTACAAATCCATGCTAGCCGTCAACCTCAATGGAGTGATCGACGTCACTCTGAGCGTGCTTCCTCTCATCAAGAAGGCCAGGGGCAGAGTGGTAAATGTAGCCAGTGTGTTCGGGCGAATCAGTCCATTTGGGGGGCCTTACTGTGTGTCCAAGTATGGAGTGGAGTCCTTTAATGACAGCCTGCGGTAAGAAGGACCAGTGTGTTTTTTTTTTCCTTGTTCTTGATTGAGATTGTCTCCTTATTTGATGTGTATTTCTGTGTTTTAGTTTAAACATGGCACCATTTGGAGTCAAAGTTTTGTGCATTGAGCCAGGCTTCTTCAAAACAAGCGTGACTGACACTGTGATGTTGAAAAACCACGTGAAGAGCCTTTTTGACAGATTACCTCAGGATATGAAGGATGACTATGGGCATACTTTCTTGGAGAGAGGTGAGTTTTAATATCTCCTCTTATCTTTACCCTTTTTTTTTCTTATTTTTTCATTATAGAAACAACCAGGCCCAAATGCTAACACTCCCAAAGGCATGTGGTTCAAATGTCCTTTGTATCCATAGATATAGAATAGAGGTTTGCCTCTAAAATTTAAGGAGCATTGAATTGTATCAATCTGCATTTAGGTTTTATGAAATGTTTTAAACTTATCTAAACCATTGTTGGATCTCAGCAGAGATCCAACAGGTTAAAAACAACCTTGTTCTTAGTTTTTACAAAAGTAAAGTATCTGAAATGTATGTTTGCTTTTGAAAAAGGCTTCATAAGGCTTCTTAAGCCTTCAAAAAAGGCTCCATAAGAGTTTGCAAATATTTGTTTTAAATCATGTCTTTAGCAGATAGATAAGATTAATGGTAGAGCATATGGAAGGTGTTTTTTTTTTCATAAACTGACAGAAGGCTGAACGTGAAACTAGCTTGGACTTCTTGACCTCTTGGAGTTTGTGCAATAAGCAAAAACACATTTATTTTCCCTGCTTATAGGCATTTAACTTTAGATTAGATAAAGGTTCAGAGACAGAAATAAGTAGATAAATGCACATCTTTAGTACATATTTCACTAAACAGAAACCAGTTTGGTTTAGATTCACAAATCCTTGTGAAAAAGGAAACTGAAACTTCCTTGACCAAGTGGAGCGGGGTCTTGCATTTTAAACCTTTTTTTTCATGCATCAGCCATTTCATGTATCAGCCAAAGTGCTTTGCATTCAGTCATTCACACACAGTTTTATGATTATTTACTTATTTTTTTCCTAAGTTAGAAGTTAAATCATGTCTGGATCACCCACTGCAGAACATTGACTCTCTTTCAGCTCTCGAACAGCTGGATGAAAGGTTCAATTTGCTTCGAGACAGCGACCTGATGAAGGTAGTCCACTGTATGGAACACGCCATCGCCTCCATCCACCCTCGCTACCGCTACTCCCCAGGATGGGATGCCAAGTTCCTCTGGTTGCCCATGTCATACATGCCAACTTGGATTTCAGATCGATTTTTCCTTCGATACAGTCCCAAACCCAAAGTAGCAATGATTTGAGAAGCATCCTGTGCGTTTTATTTTCACAAAAGTAAATGTTAGCTTTACACGTCTGCCAAACTTTGTCAATATCTTTTACGTCTCAAGTTTTGTAATAATCTGTATGTCACCCCTTACTTGAAAATGAAGTTTTCTGTATGACGTGTATTTTGAATAACAGTTTCTCTATTAGTTATAAACAGTGATGGCATAGTTACTTTGAAAAAGTTACTTTAATTGGATTACTGATTACTCCTTGGAAAAATAACTTAGTTAGATTGCTCTTGATTTGGAAAGTAACTAAGTTGCATTAATAGTAGCTTTTTTAGTTACTTTCAGCAGCTGCTAACAACAAGGCTCCCCCACCTGTGAAAATTACATTGATCTTTGACAATACTTAATTGTAAGTTATTTTATAATGGCAACATCAACAATATGTCTCCACTTATACGATTGAACTGAAGGGGAGATTGTTTAATGGTTACAACAGTACAAAAAAAACTTTAGTAATTTTTGTGTGTTCCAGTATTGTCTGGAAAACTATAAATAAGTTTTTACAGCCTCCCCCACACCCCCTTCCAGCCTCCAGGTTCTGGGCCCTGCGTTTGCTGTCACAGCTCAGCGCACAGAGCTCCTCTTGCCGCTCCACAACTCAGATGTCCCGCTGTACAGATTTTTGACACTTATCTTAATATTAATAATTATAATGGCGTTTACATTACGGACTCGCTCATTCGTGTCTGTTTTCACGTTTATTGCGCTGTTTATATTAGTCTCGATGTCTGCAGTTTTCTGGAGCGCAACGCGAAGCTCGACGTCATTCACAGATAATATAATAACTTAACATTAACAAAGACACAGGGATCATCCGGGAAATGACGGGCAAGGAGAATCTGACTAACTGGATGCCAGACAAATTCTGGGGTTTATGTCTGCTTATTTCCAAGCCCAAACAGCAGCCCGCGACTCATTAAATCTGCAAGCGACTGTAGAAAAAACAAGCCCCAAGCTGCTTATAATAATCGGACTTGGTGAGCGAAACTCAAATTAGTTCCTGTTTTTACAGCAACAAAATGCGCATCTCCCTCTTCCCTCCATTGTTTGTTTCTGTCGCTGCTAACTGTCGCATAGAAACGGCAGTCACTCCCCAAGACGCGTAGAGGAAATAGAATTAAATTACGAAAGAAAATAGTAACGCACAATAACAAAGTGATTTATATAAGTAACTGTAGTTTGACTACTGGATTTGAAATAGCAACGCGTTAGATTACTCGTTACTGAAAAAAGTGGTCCAACGTCAGTAACGCGTTACTTAGTAACGTGTTACTTAGTAACGTCTCTGGTTATGAAGAGTAAACAGAAACAATGTGCTGTGTAACCTTTGCTCTTGGACAAAGTCAGTGCTTTTGAAGGTAAAGGGAGAGCGTTTATCAAAACTGAAAGTTATGTAATCTTGTTTGGTCTCTTTCACAAGTCCATGCTGGTGAACCATTTACTCCTTCCCTTATATTCGCTATGGACCTTGACTCTACAGATAAAGCGCCAAACTTCACCGGCAAGTTTAAGTTTTGCTCGGTTAATTTGTACAGTTAAAGGTGAGAAGAGGCTACTTCTGGAGAGCTGTAACCATGGTATGTTTACATTATTCTTATTTTTTATATGTGTTGGTGCTCATGTTGGAAATGATCAACTGTGATGAGCATCAAAAACTCGTTTAGAGGTAAATGTAGGATTTTTTACTATTTTTTTACTATTTTTAAAGAAAAATATTTTTTACTGAAATTTGCTGCCCTCTGGTGGAAGATGAAAGCAGTTGCATCAAGGATTCTTGGTTTTGGCTTTACAAGAGAATAATGATGTGGTGCACAAAGCAAGAATATTTTTTCCGTTATTCCCTTTGTTTCTTTATACACTTGGACCAGGCTGACTTTTTCTGCATGCTAATAAAGCACAAAGGTGTAAATATTACAGTTTGTAGATTGGGTATAATTTGTGACTCCTTTAATCGGTTTATTCTGAATAATTGTATTTTACAGTTTGATTTTCCATGCATAGAAGTTGAAGAAAATTCAATAAGAGCACAGTTAGCTTCTTCAGTTTGTTTTGGCTTTGTCATAATAAAGCAATAGAGGATTTTCTATGTATTTTGTAAAAAGGAATATAGAGACTAATCCTGTGTTTTTAAATGTCATAATATGATTGCTTTGATATGATGTAATAATAAAAGTCTATAAAATTCCACTGTTTTTGTCACCAGCAGTCTACTAATGATTAAATACAAGCTTATCATGTCTTATATAGACCCAATTGTCCAGTATTTTGATACTCTTTTTAGTGTGTTGTACAATTAATTAGTGAAATGACTTTTAATATGGATTTTAAAAGCTAAGCTTATCAATTTTAGAAACGTACCTTAAAACTTGTTGCAGCTCAAGAAGAGTGTGATTGCTATAACTATGTGAAACCATTGTTGTGCGTTCAGTGTCCCCCACTTCCCACCCTGTTTTTTATGATTGTGGATTAAATTAAAACTGGGGACAGCAGGATGCAATATGAACAACCTCTCAGCTCATTGCCAGTAAAAAACATGAAACCATAAGGAATGGGACTGACTAACTGGATGCCAGACAAATTCTGGGGTAAAAAACAATGAAAACAAAAAAGGTGATACAAAACAAAGTTGGAGGAATGTTGAGGTAGTCTCAAACCATACTCCACCAACGTTTAGATGCCTCTGCTTCAGCCCACCTGACTCCAATATGATCTCATTAGAGTTGTGCAAAACATAACTGCATGCCAATGAGACAGTTTCGTTATGTAATGTAAGCGTGTAGGGCAAGGGACAAATCTGAAAGATGCAGGACTCTGGTCCTCAAGGAATGCAGCTTCAGACCACTGTTTAAAAGCTTCTGTAACCCAGAGGTGTACAATGTCCAACTTCTGACCTGTTGTGTGGGCCCCAGAATAATACCAATTTGGCCTTCCAGCACAGGTGGTTGATGAAGATGGAGACTTTTCATTTTTATTAAGGACAAAATTATTACCAAGAAATTAAAATCATCTCAGAATGGAAAGTGTTGGAAATACAAACAGTTTTTCAATAACCAGGCTATTTGTTGTCTCTATTTACAGAGCATGTGGGATGAAATGTGCGTGTGTGTGTGTGTGTGTCAGATTTGCACTTGTGC
>CAEGAE010040137.1:0-12500 GCA_903067095.1 Girardinus metallicus
CTTTGGCTAAAGACCAGGAGCCATTTCTGCTGCTAGCGCTAGGCTAACATGTTAGCTTTGGTTGTATTTACCCAGAATGCCCTGCGCTGTAGTCCACTTCCTGCTTTTGGAGCGGTCTCCGGTCCGCTTGCCGTTCAAACCACACCACAGTTCACTTCAACTGAAGCCAGACCGAGGTTTGGAGGACCAGAGTACCATTACGGATTCACACCTCACCAACCGAACTGGACTTTGACTAGGCAAACAGACTACAGTTCGATCAAAGTGACTAAACAGGGTTGGTGTGACCCTGAGAGATTTACATTATTAGGATTAATGTCATTAGACGCAGCTGCTGCTGCTGCATCAAGAACCACGGTGACCTGAGCAGGAAATGAGGAGCAGAGCGCCATCTTGTGATGTCACATTTACAAGACATCCTGAAGACGCACACATCCTTTTTTTATCCTGTTGGACGGAGAAAAGATGTCGAAACATTTGGATTGTATCCTGGAGATCTCTTAAAGAGCATCCGGCGCTCCGAGTTCGTCGATGCGTCTGAAACTGAGATGACTGAAGACCAAAAATCACGCTGAGGCCGCTTCCATCCATCAGCGACAGGAAGTTCATCCAACAGCGACAGGAAGTTCATCCATCAGCGACAGGAAGTTCATCCATCAGCGGCAGGAAGTCCATCCAACATCGACAGGAAGTTCATCCATCAGGAACAGGAAGTTCATCCAACAGCGACAGGAAGTTCATCCATCAGCGACAGGAAGTTCATCCATCAGCGACAGGAAGTTTCCCTCTTCCGCTCCTCCAGAGAAATAAAACGCCTCAAAGCAACACAAACTGAGGTGCACAAACGAGCGTTATGGTAGATCCTTCCGTAGAATCTATAGATTTTATCTCCCTGCTGGGATTTGCTGTTTTATTGTCACTTATTGTAATCAGTCTGTTGACCTTAAAGCTCAGGAGCAAATTCACATCGTTCTGGACGTTTAACCCATAAAACCTGTTCATGCTGCAGCTGCTCAGTCTGAACAGATTGTTCTTCTTTATTCTAACTTTATATATTTTATATTTTTATTAAAAAGCTTTGACGTTCTGTCACTCTGCTGCTGTTTCACCCAAACATCCTGAAGCTTCTCAGCACCAGGCCGGTCCGCTGCGGCGCTGATTTCATCAGAACCGAACAGAACCAGAACCAGCAGCTTCATTAGGTTACAGCCGCACAGACTACCCACAATCCTCTGGGCCGCCTCGCCATGGTCACACAGCGGGTCGTTGTCGAGCTCCTGGAGGAGGTTTAATTACTTTAATCGTCATGGAAACAGGTCCATCAATCACAGCTGCCGCCGAATCACAGACACCAGAACCGGCCAATCACAGCCCGGGAGCGTAGCATCGATATCCAGAACCGACCCGACCCAAACCCCGCCTCGTCGCAGGCTGCTGGAATGTGAAGCAGGTAATGGAAAACACACACACACACACACACACACACACAGAGCAGCCTGGAGGAGTTCTGTCTCTGGTTCTGCTTCAGCCACAGCAGAGTAAACACGGCCAGCAGCAGACAGAGTGTGTGTGTGTCTGTGTGTGTGTGTGTGTGTGTCTGTGTGTGTGTGTGGTCCGGGCGCAGCCTGGACGCCGGATGGTTTCATCCACCGCATCGCCGTGGAAACAGCAGCCGGCCACAGCAGCGGACCTCGCTAGGTGGTCCAGAGGTCGGTCCTGACGGCTCCTGCAGCAGAACCAGAACCCGGAGCGCTGCGGCTGTAACCGGAGCCGCCGGGTCGGCCCAGACAGGGCGGGGCGGGGGGACATATGGCAGCTATTAGGCGCTGCAGACTCCCCGGCTCTGCTGCAGAACCTCCGACTCCGCCGCCCCAAACAGAAAAATCCCTCCGGCTCTCCTCCATTAATCACACCACAAGACGGATCCAATCAGCCAATCACAGCCTGCGCTCAACAGCCAGGAGGCCTCCTGATTGGCCAGCTCTGACTCAGGCCCAGGGGTCAGAGGTTAATGAGCAGGCCCCGCCCTGCTCATTTAGCGGGGCGGGGCCTGGAGGAGCGGTTAGTCTTCATACCTGACAGGAGGCTCCATGATGCAGGACTGAGCACGGCCCCATGGGAAACGTAGTCTGAAGGCAGCCGGTCTGCGAAACAAACAGCGGCGTTAGAAACATAAAAATATTAACATTTTAACAACGAGTTAATGTTCACTCTGCAGCCAGACAGGAAGCTGCTCCAAAACCCTTCACAATAAGAGTCCAGATGGTCCGGACCCGGTCCAGAAAGGGACTCACTGCGTCGCCTTGGAAACAGACGGCTTCTAGAACTGGACCCAAATACTAGACTGAACAAAAAGCACCAATAAAAGAGCAGCTAGAGCTAAATATGAGCATCGACTTCTGCAGCACCACCTACTGCCTGACAGGAGAACTGCAGAGAGCAACAGGAAGGAAGGAAACGGTGAAACATGGAGCGAAACTAATCGAAAATAAGATAAACTAAAAGATAACTTAACATGCATTAAGATAAGCTAAGCTTAGCTAAACCGGAATAATATAAATTAAACTAAAACAAGTTAAGCTAAGCTAAACTTAGCTAGCAGAAGATAAGCTAAGCTAAGCCTGATTTCCTCCAACAAATCATTCGCATCAAAAATCAAAATATCAAAAATCCCAACAACAGCAGCTGACATCATATGGATATTAATACGAGTTACTGTCTGCTGCAGATCTACGTGCAGATCTACGTACAGATCTACGTGCAGATCTACGTGCAGATCTACGTGCAGATCTACGTGGACGATTTAAAAGATCTTTACTGTGGAAAAACCTGAGGAAGTAAATTAAAGGTTAGCATGAAGATGAAACACTTCCTGACACCTGATGATGACCCTGACATGTTCAGAGTGGAAACCATGGCAACCAGCAGAGGAAGCTGGATTCCTGTAGGTGGAAACCAGTGGAACCGGTTCTGGTGGCGGAGCGGAGGAACGTCGCCTAGAACCCGAGACCTGCAGCCGGGCCGGCAACCAGAACCCATCAGTCCGACCGGACCGGACCGGACCGGGCCGGGCATCAGCGTCCAGGCAGAGCTGCTGCCTCTGCACCAACATGGCGCTCTCATCCCAGTCCGCCCAGTGGAGAACTGGGCCAGTAGGTGCGGCTCCACTGACTCACCAGCTGCTGCTGTTTTTATCCCGTCAGGAACGCCGGCATTCCCAGAAACACTCAGGATTTACTGCAGCACACAGAGGAGGCCCGGTTCTGGAGGCCCGGTTCTGGAGGCCCGGTTCTGGAGGCCCGGTTCTGGTTCTGGCTACAGGAATTTAGTTTTTAAATTTGTTTGTTAGGATCCCAGTTAGTTTCCAGGACTTTAGTTACTAATCCAGCTGATGAAACATAAAATGGTCATAAAACCATTTTAATATCACAAAATCAGTCGCATTTATTTTACAAATTACACAAAAAACGACATTTAATAAACATCAGATTTCAGCTCTTTTAGTAGGAAATTAATCTCTGATGTTTCTGCGTCGGTTCCTGAACGCAGCACCAAAAGGCCGCGGTGCGTTCACAGCCTCCAGAAAAACCCAGCGCTGAGCCGGAAGCAGGTTTGGGCCCGGCTGCTGCAGCCTGCAGGCTGACGGAGCGGGTCAGAACCGCCGGGCCGGTTGCTTACAGCAGATCGATAGGATCACAGAACCGAGACAGAACCTTCAGACGGTACCAGGATGGGAGGGAGGAGCCTTCCGGAACCAGAACCTCTGGGTCATGACACGACAGGAAGGAGAACCAGAACCTCAGTCCAGTCTGTTCAGATCATTTAGTGAAGATCAGTCTGTCTCCAGAACCAACCCGACCCAATAAACCCACTGCAGCAGCAGGTACCAGGACCCATCTGAACCGGTTCTGGTCACAAACCCAGAGCAGAACCGTGACCCGTGAGTTTGGGTTTCAGTCCAACGAAACGTTCAGAAAACAGGAAGAAATAAAAATGATTCACTTCATCTGAGAGAAAAGAACTGACTGGAGGAACTGAACTGGTTCAGAGGAACCGGTTCAGTTATAGTGAATCAATTAAAGTGAATCAGTTTAAATCCCATGAAACTGATTCAGTTGGAAGTGATTCAAATAAATGTGAATCAGTGATTCGTTTCAAAGTGATTCAGTGAACAGATTCGGCTAAAGTGAGTCAATAAGTGGTTCAGTCAAAGTAAACTAGTTTAATTCAGTTCAAAGTGAATCAATTAAACAGAGATGACAGTATTCTGGAACGAACTGATTCAGTGGAAGTGATTCAGGTCAAATGAATCATTTCAGTGGAAAAAATCAGTTTGGATCTCAGCTGGAACCAGAAGAAGAAGAAGAAGAAGAAGAAGAAGAAGAAGAAGAAGAAGAAGAAGAAGAATGGCTCCTCTGTGCGCCGGCGGCCATTACTGCCTTTATTTATCTGCTGAGCTGCAGCGCTGAGGAAGAGGAGGAGGAGGAAGAGGAGAGGGACGGATTGCATGTTTTCCTCCTCGGCTCAGCCACTCTGTCTCCAGGACGATGGGGGAGGAAGAGGAGGAGGAGGAAGAAACCTGATCTCCTCCTCCTCCACCGCCGCCTCTCAGCCGCCTGAGAAACCCGATCCCGGCTCTGCAGCGGGAGGGGAGCTGGGAAAACTGGGAAGACTGGGCCAGGAGGAGAGGGGAGCTGGGAAAACTGGGAAGACTGGAAAAATACTCCAGGAGACAGAAAACTGGGAAAACCAAACTGGACCAGAGAGGATGGAGCAGGAAGATGGATCTGCTCCATCCAGACCTGGTCAACAGGAAGGTCCAGGAAACTCCAGGAAGGTCCAGGAATCTCCAGGAAACTCCAGGAACGTCCAGGAATCTCCAGGAACATCCAGGAATCTCCAGGAACGTCCAGGAATCTCCAGGAACGTCCAGGAACGTCCAGCGTTCCCATCCTTTGGACAACCAGCTGCTCCTCCAGCCAATCACATCCCGGTTTCTCTGGAGACAGAACCAGAACCAGGAAGCTCCAACAGAACCTGAGCTTCCTGCCCCGATCACAGGGAGACACAGAGGAGGAGGAGTGGTGATGTGGGCTGGTCGGTTCTGATGAACAGGTCGGGAATCCGTCCTGGAGCCAGAAAAATCACCCAAACATCCACCTGGTTCTGATCCGATTCATCCCAACATGAACAGGAGACATTACTAAAGGTTCTGTTACAGTTACTACCAGAACACCAGAATCCAACATCTGGAACTCAGAACCAGAACCAGAGCGGTTCTGGACCTGGGTCCAGTTTCACCTCAACAGGATTAGTTTCTCTCTTTCAGGGCCTTTTCACAGAAATTAAAGCAGAATGTGATCATTTTACACGTGGAAACAGCTGGAAACGACCTGCAGAAGGTCCAGACAGGTGAACTCAGCAGAACCCGAACAGAACCGCCAGAACATGTTTGGTCCAAAAATCAGATCCCAAAAATCAGATCCAAATCCAGGAAAAATACAGGTGTTTAAAACACCTGATCTGCACTGAGAAGGTCACATTTCTGCGTCTTTTTCAGGGTTATAAACCGTTTTATTAAATAAAATGTTTTATTTTAACGTGTTTACAGTAATAATACCGACATTAAACCAGCAGGGAGGTTTCGGTTTGGCTCCGCTTACTCAAAGAAAGCAGCCAGGTGAGCTAAACAGACAAAAAACCACCAGAACCGACCCACAAACATCCTGACTGAGCCGGACTTCCACCAGAACCAGCACAAACCCAAACATTAAGCTGGAAAAATCCTGATTTTACTGAGGTTTTCCCAGTGGCGTTAGCCGCGGAGCTAACAGGCAGGAATGCGGCTAATTAGCGGTAAACAAACTTTATAAAGTTCGGTTAAAATCCTCCAGTCGACCCTCCCCAGGATTGATAAACTGAAATAAAACACGTTTTTATGTTTTTAATGCTTTTAATTGATGCTTTAGACATAAAATCAGCTGGAAGACGAGCTGCGCTCAGGACAAACTTTTTTCCACGACGGCAGGATCCGTCTATGTCCTGGCGCCAACTCAGAGACCCAATCTGTTCCCCTGACTCCGCTCTCATTTCAGTTCCCTCTACCCAAACCCACCGCTGGAAAAGGTTTTTAACGTGATACATCAAGTTTTATCACTAAATCCGGGATACTTCAGTGGCCCTGGAGGCTCGGTCGCTTTAAATCTGGGCTGTTTTCCACCCACGGGCTGCGGTTGCTCCAGCACATAGACGGAGCTGAGGAGACTCGGCGCCGCAGGTTAGGAGACAACTTCTGGGTTACATTAGGTTAAATCTGCCCTTACCTTTATATTGATCTCTTTAGTCTTTATTCCCCAATGATTCCAGGATTCTCTTCCAAACAATCCAGATAAATAAATCCAGAGCCGGGGGCAGCTGGGAGCGATCAGAAAATCTTATTTCCAAACGTTTTTCCAGAAATATTTCCAGGATCGGTCCTCCTTCCAGCTCCGCGATCTCTCGCTCTGTTGCTGCTTGTTACAAACCTGGCAGAGATCCTCTCCCAAACAGGACGCCTCACTCTGTTTCTGCTACTGCCATTACGAAGGAGAGGAAAATGCGACAGAGATCTTCTCTAAAACACGACAACTCACTCTGATTTGTTGTTGCAAAATCGAAGGACAGCAAATCTGACATAGATCATTTGTTTTATAGGATGCCTCACCCTGTGTGATTTTTTTTGTCACGGAAAATGTTGCTTCCGATTTATTGTCACACAAATCTGGAAGCTGTTCCCACATAAATCCCTACTATGCTACTAGATAGTTAGCATTGTACTTCTTTTTGGCCTTTTAGTCACCTGCCGCCATGTTGGATATTAAACTCTGGGTTGTTCAGTGAGGCCCGTCTCCCAGTCAGACTCCCAATTTCAGCTACAGTTGGTGGTTTTTTGTTTCAATTTTCAAAGAAGAGAAAACAGTGGAAACCAGAGTGAAAGAAAGCTGGGGTTTCAAAGTAAAAGATAAACTAAAATTTACATTCAGTTAATTTTCATAAATGAATTGATAAACAAGGCCACACAAATCACTGTACATCTGGAAAGCATCTACATCTATTTACTTAACCCACATTTTATGTTACCTTATTTAAAACTGTATTAAATTAATCTGTTTCATCAATATTCTACACAGAAATATGTTTATTAAAAATAAAAACAAGAAATTAAATATTACATAAATATTAAGTGCAACTATAACAGAAAGGTACATATTGATAATTTAATTAAATTGAGTTTAATATACCCCTGAAAACACACACTACTAGAAGTTTACTTTAAATAACTAGCCCATAGCTACTTAATTTTCATAATTTAACACTGAATCTAAAATGATTATTATTGAACTGGAACCAGCAGCAAACCTCACATAACTCCTGGTTCAATAACCATTTTCCTGTTCATTTGAAAATTCATTTTAAAACCCTGAGTTATGTCAGATCATCTCCTTTCTACTCGACTGAATAATTAAATATGTTTTGTTTCAAAAAACAGTTAAAGTGACAGTAAAGTTTAGTTCTGTCATCTTTACAAATAAAGTAATAATTATATTTTTAAAAAGTCTTTTAAGAAAAATAAAACTGCAATTCTTTGGTACGTTCTAAAACAAGCAGAGTGAGACCCTCGCATATTTCCTCCTCTGTGTAAATTCCCGCCCAGTTGTTTTGGACAGGCTTTTATTTTGAAATCAACACCAAAGTGGCGATAAATATAAATACAGACTGAGGATTGTTGCAATAATTGTCGGTTAAAAGTGAATCATTGTGATTTTGACATCTGCAGCTCAGATTAGTCAGAGTTACAGAAACATGAAACAGGAACTGGATAAAAGTCAAAAAGTCAGAGAACATAAAGGATACTTCTTATTTTCAATCATTTTAATGTTTTCCATGGTTTAATGAATCTGGTTTCTTACTGACCAGTGGATGATTAGATTTCAAAGAATGAAACGACCAGGTAATTGTGTTTGAGTTGCTCTTTATTCGTTTTATCCACCTGTTCACATGAGACCAGGCAGCTTTAATTCACACGGTGAGGTTAGCACTTCTCTTCCTGTCTAAACTAACACCGACATGCTGCCACACGCTGCTCTGCATGCACACTGCATTCACCCTGAAAACAAACCGTATAAAAGGACGAGACGGAGTAAAAACTCAACACAGATCATGTACCAATCGGGCCGAACCAGGCGGAGAAAAAACCGAGTCCGACACGAACGGAGCTGCTGAGGAGGAAAGGCACAAAGACTCACTCTGAACGACTCGGATCTACGCACAGAAACTAGAATAATCTTTAAAAAAGAATCAAACTTTCAGTGGAACAGAGTTCACGCTGCAGAACTTCAGACTGTGTTAGTTCAGTTCCTTAACCCACCACTAGATGGCGGTACAGCGAGACAAAAGATAGAAAGAGACTAAAACTGGGAGAACGCTGTTATGAGAAAAAGACAATTTTACAAGAAAAAGGTTGTAATAATACAAGAATAAAGTCAAAATATTATCAAAATAAAGTCGTAATAGTATGTGAAAGACGGTATATGATAATAGTCGAAATAATTTGAAAATAAACTCAGAATATCACGTCAAAAAAGTCCTACAACGATAAAGTTCAAGCAATATAAGAATAATGTCATAATATTTCCACAATAAAGTCGTAATAATACAAGAATAGTCCAAAAACACCAGAATAGAATCATAATATTACAAGAAAAATGTCGCAATATCGCAAAAATAAATTCATAATAATATAAGAATAAACTCATATTAGCAGAAAAAAGTTGTATAAACGACTAATACCAGAAAAATTGTAAAAATATGAAAATAGTCATATTACAAGAAAAAGGTCAAACAAACGTAAAGTTGTAATAACACCAGAATGAAGTCATAATATTATCAGAATAAAGTCATATTTTTATGAGAACTGACATGTAAAATCAGTCTTAGCGCCGCGTTAACATGAGGAATGTTCAGCATGTTGTGAAGTTATGCTTTGGTATCCATTTCACAAATAAGGAAATAATATTTTAACATTTATTATCAGGACTTTGAAACAATTGAATCTATTTAGGAAAAAGAACCACAGACTGGATGAGAGGGTCACATCAAATCTTCACTACTCTGTCCAAGCTTTGCTCCAATTTAAACATTTTCTCATAATCTTACGACTTTCTTCTGGTAATATTATGAGTTATCTTTGTAAGTTAAAAAATTATATTCTGGCCCTAACACTTGTGTCACGTTTTTTCAGGTGGATTTTGGCGACACCTGTGGTCGCTGAAGGTACTGCTACTGGGTTTTAGCATAACCTGTGTTCACATGGCCTAAAAAACACGGATCACAAATCAGTCTGCTTTTAAATAATACAAATTTAAATTATAGATCTGACTTTAGTTGTGTTTTTTTTTTTTTTTTTGGCTTGGTGTGGCTGCAGTTTCTTCAGCAGCCAGTAGAGGCTGCTATAAACAGGTTTATGAGCATAAATCCATAAATGAAAAGCCTTTTACCCCAATCATGACCTTGTTAACTCTAACAGCTTTAATTTCTGTGAGAACGTTAAACCAAATTACAGAGTCAGATCAGAAAACACAAACCAGTTGTTACAAACATACAACAAGAATTAAAGTCAAAATAACTTTCAAACATTGTTTAAAACTGTTGTGCTGCTGAATTCCATCCCAGGCTGTAACACAGGCTACCTGAAATATTCACCTCAGAAACCTCTCTGGCAGCAGGTTTCTGTTTTATGAACAGCTGCTCAGCCAACGCAGCAGCGGTTTAGCAAACATAGCATTTCATTTTAAATGACGCCTCTATGCAGATGATTCTGTCCTGTTGGCCGATGTTCTTCCTGGCTGACAGCAGAGGCCTGGATATTAACATTTACCTGCTGAGGCTGGAGCTTATTAACTAAAAGCAGCAGCAGAGATGGAGGTTAAAGATAGATGTAAATGCAGTTCTTCTACTGGCCGCCAGGAGACGCTAAAATGGTATTTATAGTTAGCGCCGTGGTTTCTGTGGTCCAAAATAATCTCAACCCTGAACCTTCTGGATTAGATTCCAGGAGAATCTGGATTAGAATCAGGTTTCTGATCCAGGTTCTGATCAAACTTTCAGATTTACCGCTCCTCTAACCACATTTCAATTTTTTTACTTTTATTAAATGTTAATCAGGTTCAAAAAGCAGGTAGTGGAGAGCCGGTAGTCTGCACTCTCCTTCCTGTCTGGGTTATTTCTGTGTTTATGTGTAATTTACCTGAAGCTGCAGCAGCCTCTTGTAATCCAGAGGAAGTGGTTCTGAAGTTCTGCAGTGTGAACGGACCCGTTACACCCGAGCGTCTGATCTGCAGCAGCTCAGACACGTTTACAGTTCAGATAGAAAAAAATCTAAAATAAACACTTCAAAATAAACTCAGCGATCAATAAATAGAAAAGGTTTCAGTTAAAGACGGAGGAGGATCCGTCTGCAGCAGCGGCGGCGGCGCCCCCTGCAGGTCCACAGAGGAAACGGCTCGATATCGTTTCCAGGACGTTTGTCCTGTTGGGTCCGAGATGAAGCTGCTGCAGACAGAAGAGCTTCACAGAACCGAACCCAGAACCAGAACCGAACCCAGAACCGAACCCAGAACCAGAACCAGAACCCAGAGCCAGAACCAGAACCGAACCCAGAACCGAACCCAGAACCAGAACCAGAACCAGAACCAGAACCCAGAGCCAGAACCGAACCCAGAACCAGAACCGAACCCAGAACTGAACCCAGAACCAGAACCGAACCCAGAACTGAACCCAGAACCGAACCCAGAACCAGAACCGAACCCAGAACCGAACCCAGAACCAGAACCAGAACCCAGAGCCAGAACCGAACCCAGAACCGAACCCAGAGCCAGAACCCTGAACCAGAACCCAGAACCAGAACCGAACCCAGAACCGAACCCAGAGCCAGAACCCAGAACCAGAACCCAGAACCAGAACCAGAACCGAACCGAACCCAGAGCCAGAACCCTCCTGTTGAGCTGAAAGCGTCTTTATACATAATAAAAGTCATAAAGTCAAACAGGCACATCTGCAGGTTGATTAAAAAATAAAAACAGAAAATTATGATTCCGTCTAGAATAAATAAGATGGCACAGATTTAAAATCTAAAACTTTGTGTGAAAACATCAAACTTTATTACACGACTAAAAGTGACGTTAAAAATCCTGTTTTCCAGCATCAACCCTTCGTCTGCAGCTGGAGGGAAGACGTTGCCCTGCAGGCGCAGCATGGAGCCGGCTGTCTCTGACCTGACCCCCGGCGGCATGCAGCAGCAGGACTTCCTGTCTGGAAGCAGAATCGTCATCATCATCATCATCATTAGCAGGTTAGCACGGAGGCTGCTCAGCTCTACACGTTGATGGCGTGGGCGTGCTTCTTGCACAGAGGCTTGTCCTTCTTGGAGTAGAAGGGTTGACCCTCCAGGTTCACGTGGCACACCTGCAGCAGAGACGGCAGCGCTTAGAGGACGGCCTGACCTCTGACCTCTGCCTCTGAGCCGGCTCTTACCGCGCACACGAAGCAGGTGTCGTGCCAGGTGTGGCCCAGAGCCTCGATGAACTTATCTCCAGCCTCCACCGGGAAGTCGCAGCCGTGACACTTGGTGCTGAACAGGGCGACGTAATCTGACAGAGCAGAAGGAAAAACGCTAACACGCTAACAGGCTAACACGCTAGTATTTGCTGCAGAACTGCTACACAAGGTCACAAGGTCATGGACTTGCAGCAAATTCACCATTTCTATTCCAAGGATCAAAGATGCTGAAGCTACAAGTGGATCAGTGCTCCTGCTAATCTGCTAACAGCAAAGGTTTTAGCTCAGAGCTTTAGCGTTTTTGCTAACTTTGAAATCTTTTAGCACACTTAGCTTCTCCTAAATTCATTTTTATGGATACAATGTAAATTCAAACAGCAGATAAATACAAATCTATCATTGGCTTTAGCATTAGCTTCCACTGCTTACTATGTTAGTGTTCCACTTTAACATTAGCAAAACGACATAATTTTTATGATTAGCGCTTTAGAGTGAGCTAACTCTTTAGTTAGCAGCACCACCACTGAGAGCAATGAAATTAAAATGATCACAGATCAGTTTATGAAACAAATCTTCATCTCCATAACAACGACAACAGTTCCTGTCGACCACGTTCCCACTGATCAATAATCTGGTTTCTCCTCCACTTTAACCAGCAGGACCATGTGAGACCATTAGGACCACGTCCCCCGTCCGTCAGGACCACGTCCCCCGTCCGTCCGTCCGTCAGGACCACGTCCCCGTCCGTCCGTCAGGACCATGTCCCCGTCCGTCCGTCAGGACCACGTCCCCCGTCCGTCAGTCCGTCAGGACCACGTCCGTCCGTCCGTCAGGACCACGTCCCCCGTCCGTCCGTCAGGACCACGTCCCCCGTCCGTCCGTCAGGACCACGTCCCCCGTCCGTC
>CAEGAE010040149.1:0-74932 GCA_903067095.1 Girardinus metallicus
CATGCTGCAAGGAATACCACTGTGTCATTGGCTGCTATGGGCATAAAAGGGGAGAAACTCATGGTGTGGTCACCATCCTCCTCTGACCTCAACTCTGTTTGAAGTATCCTGAAGCAGAAGATCAGAGGGTTTGATGTAGTTCAGATCAAAACAGCAGCTCTGGGAAGGTATTCTGACATCCTGCAAAGAAATTCAACAGAAACTATCCACAAACTCACAAGTTCAATGGATGCAAGAATTGAGCAGGTGATATCAAACATGTTAACATGTGACTTGGTCTGTTAAGATGTTTTACATTGAAATAGCTTTTGATTTTAGTACATGTGACCACTTAATGCTGAACATTTGAAGAATGACCGTTTGCAGTTCTTTATAATCCATAAAATGTTTAGAAAATCTGCTGTGCATAATAATTTGGAACAGTGCATTTTGAGTTTCTTTTCTTTTTTTTTAAATACTGTTCTCATTGGGAGGTTTGTTCAGTAAAATTTGATTTATACTGTAATAGTTCATGGCTTGATAATTATACTGACCATCATTTGCATTGACCATTTAAAAAATATCACTTGCATAATAATTTGGAACACAGTGTATAGGCACCCAGGTGTCTGTGTTGGTTTGCTTAATTAGGAGGAATACATCTGTAATTTGATCAGATTCAATGATATCTTAAAAAGAGTTATATGCTTCTTGCATCATTCGAATGATAGCAACCCAAAGGTTCAAAAGACAAAACGAAGATGCAACCATTGACAAGTTGTATCCTGGAAAAAAGAAAAGAGCCATTCTGGACCTAAATTGCAACTCATCTCCATTGTCTGGATTTTTTCCCACCTAATAAAGCTCATCAGTGTGTTTATTTACACACACTTTTGACCCAATGTTTCATTTTAACCGTCCAACCACTGTTCTACCAGCAGAACTCCAGCATTTTTCTTTTTTGCATGCACCCATATACACTTTCTTGCCGGGGTGTCCAACTCCAGGACTCTGGGGCCACTGTCCTGCAGGTTTTAAATGTGTCCTTGGTCCAACACACTTGATTTAAATGGCTAAATTACCTCTTCAACATATCTTCAAGTTCCCCAGATGCCTGGCAATGACCCAATCATCAATTCAGGTGTGTTGATATCTAAAACATGTAGGGCACTGGCCGTTGAGGCCCTACTTTGCACACCACTGCTTATTGCCAAAAGTACTTTTTTGTCTTTCTTAACAGATTTTTATTCAAGGTGTAGTAGAATGATCTCTATACCTGTCATGGGTGTAACAATTTCTGAAAAGGACAGATTTAGTGTTGTGGGATTATGTGACTTTTTCATCATTCTGTCACAAGTGAGACACAGATGCTGAAAGTGATGGCATGGCTCGCGGTTTCCACTCTCGTTCATTCCAAAGATGCTAGGACCGAGGATCCTAGCAGGTCATTAAAATTCCCCACTTCAAATTCCGTCGTGGATCACTCAGTGATCCACGACGGAATTTTAAAGGGACACGTCTTGATTTGCTAAGACGTTCTTTCTGGAACAAAAGGGGTCCAACTCATGAAAAACAGCTCAACAAGTCAGAGGAAAAAAATACACCTTCACTACTCCGAAGTCCAGTGGCAACTTGTATTTTTTTTTTTTTGCACCGCTGCATCCGACACTTTGTGATGTCTGCAGCTAATTGTCCTTGGAAACCCGCTCCATGATGTCATCCGAGCCCATTCCACTGCTCCACACACTGTTCTTGGACTAATTTTGAGGTTGAAGTTTGGGGGTCTGCAGAAAGTGGATGACTTCTGTGCTCTGTGCACTCCAGCAGCTGCTCCGCGCTTTCATGTGGCCTAACACTTCATGGCCCGGTTGACGTCATTGCCTTCAGTCCCTTCAACATTGTCACATTACCACTAACAGCTGACTGGGGCCGTAGAAGGGACTGGGCCACCTAATTGAATAGTTTGGATGGGTGAGTGAATACTTTTGGCCACATGCTGTGAGCATCTCCACCTGTATTAGTACCTGCTTGTGAGTATCTTATGGGAATATCAGAATTGTTAACATTTGCTTCAACAAGACAAAGTTCTAGTCGTGTCTGAAATCATGCACCGATAAGTTATGAAATATTGACACTGTTTTACTGAGATTAATTCAGTGCCATGAAACTGCAACGTTGACTCTAATTGTAAGTCTTCTTTTTGACTGTGCAGCTACTATTTCAAAACAGAGCAGAGCACCCACATGTCCTTGTAGAAAATATTGCCTGTACCGAGCAATCTAGATGTTTTTGAAGTATTTTCCTTAAATAACCAATTCTGCTCTCAGAAATCAAGTGCATAGAAGCTGAGCCGTTTTACCTGAGCTCCAGTTCCAGCTGGGCCTTTGCTTCAGCCTCAGCCAGCCAGTCACATTGGTGTGTGAGACCGAGATGATGTTGATTTGGGCAGGGCTGGGGGAAAAAGGGGGTTCTTGTGTTACTCTGAAGAGCTCCCTTCCTGGTTCACTAGGGTCAGTCACAGGATGTGCTGCTAGTAAAGCAGATCTCTACGGTGGTCCTGAAGTACACATCACTTCAGCATTTCACTAAACACAACTACAAATTGAAAAACACAACAACATGTTCCAAAACACAACTAAATTAACTAAGTACAACTACAACTAACACAAAAACAACATTAAGGAAATGGAGGAGTGGGAAACCTGAGACATCTCTGATTGGACAACACCACTTTATTATTCTGGCATTTGCTCTCTGTTTAGATTGACAGACAGACAGTCACGGTGTTATGTTTTGCCCCAAATTGTGAAAATTAACAACGCCTAGCTTTGCAGTATGACTGAAAATATCCTTGAATAGCGGTTGCTATGTTCTTCTTCTTTTCCATTGTGGCGGATCGTAAACACCTTCAAAATACACACTGCCACTTACTGCATGTGTGTGTAGCAGCATTAAATCACATCCAGTGAATTTTGTTTCTTAAATTTGTGTCATGAAGATAAATCAATTACAAATTAAGAAAACACAAAGACATTAACCGAATGAAAGAGTCAGGAAAACCTAACATCTCTGATTGGATGATTCCACTTTTGGTTTTAAAACCAAAAAGTTAATCTGACTTTAGCACGTTTGTTGAAAACATGAATGTTACCGATGGTGCAAACACAATGTTTAGTTAATGTAAATTTTTAGGTCTGTTTAATGAATTGCTGATGTGGTTTGCACCTCAGGGCCACCGTAGACCTTAAGGAACACCAAAACAAGAAGAACCTATTTGGAAAGTGTAATAATTTTGTTTTGTTTGTTAATCCCAGTCAAGGGAATCTGATACATCAGTAAATGGTGCTTGCGCTGGTATTTCTCGTTTTACAGTTCCATTTCAGAAAGGAAATGTTACTCTGGATGTGAGTTATTCAACTTTTTCTCATAACTCCAAGGTCCGTTATATGAACCATAATGTTTACATCACAAGAATTACCGGCACATGGGGAAAATGTGTCTATTTGTGTGAGTGTGTGACTTTTATTTTACATATATATATTCTCCCAGCTTCTT
The DNA here is from genome assembly GCA_903067095.1 of Girardinus metallicus. Taxonomy (NCBI): domain Eukaryota; kingdom Metazoa; phylum Chordata; class Actinopteri; order Cyprinodontiformes; family Poeciliidae; genus Girardinus; species Girardinus metallicus. The sequence goes on from CAEGAE010040149.1 coordinate 3,535, forward strand.
CGTCCATCCCTCAGAAAACACAGTAATTCATTGTTTGACAGCTGTTTTCTTTTCTGTGAGCTTGTCCCGCTTGGATCAAGGGGTGTAATTCCACACACAGGGCCAGCTGGAGATTTTCCTGGAGAGAGAGAGAGAAAAAGAGACAGAGAAGTGAGAGAGAGAGAGACAAAAACGTAAGTCCTACTGAGGCTAGAGCTGACACATTCGCCAATAAACCATCACTGTAGCTGAATCAACATGTGTCTCCTCCAGTCCGGATCCACCTGTCTCATGTCCAAAACACATAAAATCAAACTCCAGTGGACTCATAATTGACTTGGACTTTTAATTCAATTACACATTGACGGATTTACTTGGTTTATGGATATCTTCATAAACACCTGCTCCTTTCTTTTACCTCACAAATGATAAATTATGTTTGCTCATGTTATCTAAACTTACTGTACAGATTCAATGGACTAGCATAATGGGCCAAACTTCTGTTTTGATTCTAAGATCTTTAATAAAATAATTAAATCAACATCAACAGATGGGCATTAGAGGTGGGCGCATTGATCCACAATATCTACATTATATATACCAAGTCAGTATCGGTATCAGATCAATACTTGCGTGGTAAGATTGATCAATACTTGCGTGGTAAGACCGATCATTTTGAAACTGTATTTCTTTTTTGCATCGAAGTCTCTCAACTCTAACTTAAAAACAATTTTGTTTTGATTTGCTCTCAAATCAGAATTTCTTTTTTTTTGTACTTTATTAGAGAAAGAAATGCACAATTCCAGAACAGAAGAGAAACAAAATCCTTGATTTATTTTAAATTAATTTATCTTTCATTTAAAATGGACAATGCACATTAATCAACATGTGCATCATATGAATGTGCCAGATTTGTGGCAAAGTCTTTAAAATTTTTTTAGCTTCATAGAATAGAACAAGACTAACATTAAACAGCATGATTAATAAATTAGTGGAGTTGTCTTGTACAGTTCTAAAAATCCAATGAATATAAAATTAATTAAGGAATTAATTAACTATCTATCTGGAAAGGGCTTAACAGCTATTTCAAGTGAGATGAACAACATCTTGACCGAACTGAAAATGACTTTTCAGTTCGAGTGAGACGGTTTGGTTTATATGGGGCTCCATAAGTCCCAAAAATATGTCTGTTTGTATGAGTCAACATAAGAATAAATAAATAAATGTTAAGTGATATGTTACAAAGTATTACATAGGTGCATGGTAACACTTGTCATGTCAGGGAAGTAAAACTGGTTTGAAACTGGTTTGCTATGGTCAAAACTTTGAAGTTTGCTTATTTCCTCCCACACTCTGATTGTATACTGACAAGACGTCCAACATGCGTCTCATTTTCTGCAACAAGCTATTTGTAACAAGCTATTTGAGTTTCTATTTTATCTTCTTAAACAGGTAAACCTGTTTTCTCTTGACTTCCAACATAAATAAAGACTTTGTGTGGACGTTAATGATGCTGTCTGGATATTGTTTCTTTTTTTAGACAATCTTCTATAAAACAAGAGATGGTTTTGTGTGAAAACTTAATTAAACAGACTCATTTAGTCTGGCACCAACAGCCAAGCAATGTTAACAGACGCTTAAATCCCATTTCTTTACAATTCGGATGCTTGAATTTTAGTAAATTGTTTCCATCACACTTAGATATATTAATGCGTTCACTTGCTGCCATGTGACTGACTGACAGATCCGAGTTTGAACTTTTGACCTCTATTATCCTAGACAGACCATCCAAACTCTTACATTCCACTGGGACTGAAGAGGTGAACTCAGTCTGCACACTCTGAACACGAGCAGAGCCCCTCGTGTTCACAGGTGTCTCAGGAGAACGATAATTCCAGCTTGGTTAATGTCATAAAACTGCAGAACATGGCAACGCGGCTTTAATCACAGTGCCGCTGTTAGAAGAGTAATTTGCACCTGTTCCTGCTTCGTGTCGCCTCGCTTGCACAGTGAACATTGTTAGGCCTTCACCTCTCACTTATTTGCCATCTCAAAAAACAAAAATTGCGCCTTGAATAAACCCAGCACACACAGCTGAAAACTGCTGAGGTCTCCTAGCAACTTCTGCCCGAGTGCCAGACTGTTAACGATTCCTGAACAGAACCCGTTTTACAGCCGTTTTCCCTTTTCATTTCCTGTCTGGATGACCCGAAGCTCTCCAGAGGGTGACTTGTAACACACTTCCAACTGAGTTTTGGACACCGACCCCGACCTTATTTTGCAGACAGGATGTTTTAGCGGACCACCTGGAGGGTCACTGGGAGGGAAGCCTGTGGGCCGATTTTCCCCAGATGGTGCGACGGAGCGTTTGTAAACAACATACCGTGACATTGTAAAGCCTGTCAGCTTTATAATAAATCGCTGAATTTTATGGTTCTCCTGCAGCTGAGTGATTATACGACTCTTTGTCTGTGTAGCAAACGCATTTACGTTTTAGGCTTTGCTGAATTGTCAAACTGCTGTTTATGTTCTCATACTTTTTCATTTATATTGGTGTGTTGAAAAATACAAGACCCACCAAAGACTGGTTAGAAAATCCGGTAACACTTTATTTGAAGGGCTGTGCATAAGACCGACATGACACTGTCATAAACATGACATAACACATATTATGAAGATGAAGGAGTCTTTATGAATGTCTCTGACTGTTATCATGAAGCGTCATTCAGTAAATAATGACACTTTTAATGCAAAGTTGGCACTTTTAATGGACTTAAAAGACAACTTTTAGAGCAACTTTGCATCAAAAATGTCATTTACTGAATGACAACAGATTCATAACAGCAGTCATAGACATTCATAAAGACTCCTTCATCTTCATAACATGTCATGTTTATGACAGTGTCGTGTCAGTCTTATGCACAGCCCGTCAAATAAAGTGTTAAAAATTTATTGAAGGATAAACTCATTATCTGGAAATTAAATTTCAAGTGGTCACATAATTATTGCCTGTATTAATAAGGAAGTAGGTCAAGGCATTAGTTCTTATAAGGGGCAGTATTATGTAAAAGCTACTTTTTTTGAGCTTTACATCATGTTATAATGTTATTCCCTCAAAAACATACTTGGAGTGTTGTCTTGATTCTTTCATGCATGTTTGAGAAATCTCCTCCTCAGTGGTGCAGTTTCCAAGCCTCTGAGCTTCCTCACAGAGCAGCCCTCCCCTGCAACTCCTCACTCTGCTCCTTCAGACTAGCCAGCAGCAATTAGCAAATATCTGGTGAAACTGCATATCAGTTGTGCTCATTGTACCAGCAGCTTCACAGAGCAACACATGTAAAAACGATGTTAAAGAGTTAACAGAGGAGCCATGTGGTGATGACTTCCTGAAGGCGGAGTTTTAGATAGAGCAGGCGCATTTAAAGAAACAGAGGCCCAATTTCAAGGCGTTCAATTACAAAGTAAAATTTCTTTTGAGTCATATTTTTATATATGTGTATAAAAAGCATTTCTATAACAACTGAAAATAACACAGTTACTTAATTATGCTATAAAATGGCACTATATGGCCGGAATATACATAATACTGCCCCTTTAAATTCATGGCAGCTTTAGCTTCTGATCAAATTATGTAACCTACAAATGTCAAATGCCTATGAAAAGTGGTGCCAGGACAATATTAGTAAAACTAGAGACACAAGGAAGTTATAATATTTCTCCTGCATCAAACAGCCATGGCACTGACTTGAGTACAGGATGCTCTTTGTAAACACTCTAGATGTTAAAAAAGAAAGTGAAATGACATCTTCCCTTCAAAACGTGTCTCCTCCATAAGCTATCTTCCAGCTGTCCAGTTGATACGAGTGCAGGCATGTCAGAGGTTCCAAAGCATGAGCGGATCGGAGAACGACTTTTGCTCCGTACTTATGACGAACTCCCCACAGAGAAGAATTTACCCTTGAAAAAGCCAGCAAATGGAGCAGTGACGAAGACTTTAAAAGTTAGGGCCTGCCAGGAGCTTCATTTTAATGTTTTATTGGCACAGAGTGCCAATTTTCAACATACCTCTATCCTCAAGTGTTCATTAAAGCTAAAATTACACCAGTTACAGGCTTATAAACTGCTCTATCGGAACAGCTCAGCAGCCTGACGACCGGTGTTCTGTTTATCTGTGCTACCCGAAAATTGTGCTGCAGTAGGAAAATCTGACGAGGTAGCACTGATAGTCAGAACACCGGCCCTGTTTCCCCCGGACAAACTTCCCTGCACGCCGTTGGCTCTGGAGCGACGCTCGGATCCAGAACTGCTGAGCCAAAGCTATACTTACCTGGGATGAAGATAACAGTAATCACCAGGTTCTCCGTTCTCATACCTGCACAAGCAGAATCCCTTCCACGCCGCCCCCCGCTGCCCCAGCGCATGTAAATATAACCCTGCCGCAGACGCTTCGCTCCACTGATGAGCGTGAAAATATCAAATATCATAAGTGAACTGCAGTGAGGAGCCACAGACTGGTTTACATCAACAAGACATGGAATGAAAGAAACTCCCTTGTAAATCAGGAGCATTGACCTATATCTCGATATATTTTAGACTATTTAACATGTTATTTCAGTTAAATTCTGTTGATTTCCAACTATTTAAATAGTCTAAAATCAAAATATTTTTGGGATAGTTTACGTAAAGCGTGTCCGTAAACATACTGTTAATTGGGTTTTAATTTGATAAGAACCAAATTATGTTATTCTGTCGGCTGGACATTGTTGGCAAAGAACGTAAAAAAATATCTTGAGAAAAGCATTCACTCCCCTCGAATTGCTTCAACATGTTGTCACATCACAGCCGCAAACTTTAGCGCATTTCTTGTGATTTCGATTCACATTTTTGCTAATTTTCCTTAAAACAAAAATTGCTCAAACTTGTATGGAGGCCGTCGGTGAATACACTGTATGTCTAGGTTCATGGTGCAGTTGAAAGATGAATCTCTCTCCCATCACCACCACAGCATGACGCTGCCATCACCGTGTCTCACAGTGGTGGTAGCATGCTCAGGCTAACGCTCCATGTTCGTTTTTTTCCATCGCTCTTATCTCTTTCTCCAAAATATCTGTATTTGTGGAACTTGCATTTCCACAGGATTGATCACTTACATGGTTTGCAGCTAAACACAAATTCTTGTGGCTCTCAACAACAGTTTTCTTTTGGTAAAAGGTCAGATTTGTAAAGGTTTAAACTGACAGCCCTCCTGTCAACAGACTGACCCACTTGAGGTCCGGATCTCAGGATTTTTGTCAGTATTTAGCGTCGATGTTCCACCAAAAATAACATTTCTCTCTTACTTCTTCAAATCTTGGTGAGCTTAACATAACCTCTGCTATTTGACACGTAGCTTTTTTTTGCAGTTAAAGAGCAATGGTGTTTATAAATCATCAAATAAAAAAATAAAAAAATAAAAAAAAACATGAAGGGAACAGCCTGGTCCCACCTTTAAGATTTTTCTTCTTCTAATCTGTTCTCCTGCAGTGGAAACCCTGAATCTTTTACCTCAGGCTCGTGGCGTTGCATCATCGCAGAGCTAAAAGTGCCAGTTCTGCTTTATCTTTCCACGGGGAGCTTCAGACGCATTTTTGAGGTTCCACCAGACTCAGTCTACCTGTTTTCCCTCCCGCCCAATCCCTTACGCTAAACAGCTTCCTGGCTCCAACTACATAACACATAAAGGATATAAAATTTTTATCATGAAGTACATTTCCCAGAGTCCCCTCATGCCTTAAATCACTACTAACAGGATGTCTGTGTTCCAGCACGTTAGCTGTTTAATTTTTTTGTCTCATGTACGCTTGCCTTCCAGTTCTGCAGCATTTCAAGCTGTCTGGAGACGACACTTCTCCCAGAGTTTTTTTTTTTTTTGAAACTCTCCGTGCAGCTTGTTTTGCCAGAGGGATGAGTCCTCTCTCCTCTTGTGCCTCATGAGGTCATTGGAGTTTCAGTGCCGCTCCGGGGTCAAGTCCTTGTCCGGTTCACGCTGAGACCCACATGTGACCGTGGCCTGTTGTTTCGGGGATCCAGCGGCGCCGGTTCCTTCGAGTGCTGACAAGTCCAGTGGAAAGATCTGGAAACCAAAAAAAAAAAAAAAAAAAATCCATGGGGGAACGAGAAGCGAGAAAGGGAGAGACGGCGATGACCGAACACGGACGAGAAAAACGGGAGAAGAGGAGAAAGAGAGAAGGATCCAGTTGGTGTCCACATCTTGGTCGTCGAGCCAGATCTTAAACAAGCGTTATACAGTTGTTTTTTTTTATGGGGTTCACATTTACTCTGGTGTTGTACGTTTCTGCCATGTGAGTCAGTGGACGGCTCTGCCAGTAAATGCAGCAATAATGCATGGATGATCTGCTGGCTAACAGGCCCAGGATGTAAGCCATGACATCAAGGTGACCCCGGCAATGCTCAAAAAAAAAAAAAAAAAAAAAAAAAAAAATTAACAGCTGCAAATTACTTCCAAGCTGCAAACACACCATGAGCTGAACACAACAGCAGCAGTGCCTCCCAGACGCAAGAATATCCCTCGAAGCTGTTTTTGACTTTTATTGAGCTTTTATGCGACAGAGCAACTCGCAGTAGCACAAAGTAACAAAGTGAAATTTTACATTACTTTTAAAAATTTTGCAAAATAAAAATCTGAAATGTGTGGTGTGCGTACTATATTTAAATACATACATTTACATAAAAACCCAGTGCAATCTAATTAAGAAAATAAATGTTGAATATTTTCATTTCAGAAAGTGGAACTCGTATGTAACATTGATTCATTTTACATGAATTAAAATATTTCAAGCCTTCATTTCTTGAAAATTCAGTCAAAATTTAGAATCTCATAAAGTTGGAATTATGTAAAAAAAAAAAAAGGGAAATATTCAAAATGGTGTCACACACAAAATCAACTAATTATCTCAAAACACCTTCAAAGATTTCCTGAGCCTCTAAACAATCTCAAATGGTCACTGATAAAGTAGAAGGTTCTTCACAATGTGCTTTATCATGGAAAATTGTGTGTGGGGGAAAAAGTGCAGTAGAAAAAGTTGGGATAACGGGAGTTTTGAGAGAATTTTGAAGCAAATTCAAGAATTCAGGGAGCCGTCTGAGACTGGAGTGAAGAGCTGCTGCGCACCGACATCAATCAGAGGCGTCTTACCTGGGCTGGAGGAGAATAAGACCTCAGTTATCCAAAGTCCATTTTTGATGAACGTAAAGTTTGCATTTCATTTGGAAATCAAGACCCCAGAGTCGGGGGGCAGAGTGGAGCAGGACAGAAGCCACTTTGCTCCAAGTCCAGAGTGAGCTTTCCAGTCGGCCATGATGTAGAGTTTCACGTCATCCGGTTCTGATCTGCTGAATTTTCTGAAGTTCGCAGTTGACAGTGGCATTTTCTGAGGAGCTTCTAGAGCACTTCCTGCTTCCTTCTGCACTCAGGCTTCACGGAGATGCTGATTCCATTTTCTTGGCACCGGCCCACACCACCGAAAGCTTATTGAACGACCGTGGTGTTCCTCTCTTTGTTGACCACGCTAAAAAGAGAAAACAGATGATCCAACTTTAAATTAAAAATGAGCTAATTTGCCAAACGCAATCAAGTTAAGTTCATCCGAGTGAATATAATATGTTTATTATGTTGTTGTGTAAAACTAACCTACATAAAGGAAAGCTTACGTCAGCTACATGTGACAAATTAACTCTTTTTTTTTTTTTTTACTTTTTTAAGTTGGAGCTCCAGTTTCTTTTTTTTTTTCTTTTCAGTGCAGCAAACTGACCTGACCTGACCCTCTTAGAGAATCTATGGAGGGCGTACAGACGTCAGACCCGACAATGCAGATGAGATGGAGGCAGCCATATAAAGGCAACCTGGCCTTCTACTGCTGATCTCCTCCGTGCCACGCCGCACTGATGCAGTAACTCAAGCAAAAGGAGCCCCAATCAAATTCTGAGCAACTAGAGATGAACATTTCAGAAGTCTGAAATTTCCCTCAAAATGCCCCTTTTTATTGACCTGTGTAGTATTTAAATTTTCCGAGACGCTAAATTTGTGTATTATATCTGAGCCAAACTTATGAAACCTAAGAGAAATAATTGTCTGATACATTTCAATGCACAATAAATCTATAAAATATAGATATGTTTCACTTAGTCTGGAAGAAAAAGTGACAAAAACATTGAAGTTTTTCCACCATATTACCAGTTCCGGTAAATCCAACTGTTTTGTGAATTCCTTAAATTGTTTTATTAGAGAATATTACGGCGTCATGAACAACACAGCAGGCAGGACGCCATGAAAGCATCCTGTTTGAAACAAGGTTATTTAAAAAAAATAGATAAATAACCCAAGCTTTAAACAGCTCACCGGTCCACTCTCTGGTCTGAAACAACTGGAAACTTTCAAATCTGCCCATGGTAACTGGGAAGAGAGCTGACATGAAAACTATTCGTTGTGCACACTACATATCAGGCCTTTATGGAACAGCGGTAAGGAGAACCATGTGGTTGAAAACTAACAAGCATATTATCCTGAACACATCATCCTTGTTGTGGTGTTGGCTGAGCGAAGCTGCAGGACTGGTTTTCTGCGGCACGAAACAGCGAAGCGGGTCAAAGCTGATGGGAAGACGGATGAAGCTAAACAGCTGTTAGCGCTACAATAAATCGGTCTGGCTTGAAACCTAAATCCAGCTGAGACTCGGTTGGTTTTTGCAGTCTATCTTTGACTGAGTCTGGAGCTTTTACAGAGAAAATTGGGGGGGACGAAACTTATGTATCTGCCGGAGACGTACCCCAAATGACTTGCAGCTGTGGGAAAAGGTGGCAGTGGTAAACAAGCATCAACTCGCTTGGGCTGCATACATTGGCACGACACACTTTTCAGATCATTTGTTGAGGAAACCTTTGAAAGCCAATACGTCTCTTTCCTTTTAAAGAGGCTGTATTGTGCAGAGTCGACTGTTTTGAGCTTTACATCATGTTATAGTGTTATTCCCTCATCAAAAACTTAGCCGGAGTGTGGCTTTGGTTCTTTTTTGTGTATGTTTGAGAAATAATTTAATCTCCCATGGCAACCATCCAGCTGTGCAAAACGCTCGGAGAGCCGGAGAGCCGCCTTCGACAACGCAGCTCATCCTCAGAGACGCAGTTTCCAAGCTTCCTCCCCCACTGAGCTCCTTCAGACTAGCCAGCAGCAATTAGCAAACACTTGGTGTAATTGACCATCCACTACGTATAATGAAGTAGCTCCTCAGAGAAATGCTGGTAAAAGTTTTGTTGAAGGGTCAATAGAGGAGCCATGTTGTGATGACTTCCTGAAGTCGGAGTTTCAGAAAGAGCGGAAGTTTTTAAAGCAACAGAGGCCCAATTTCAAGGCATTGAATTACAAAGTCAAATTTCTTTGAAGTAATTTCTGACAATATTTAATATTTTTATGACAACTGAAGGTCACAGCTGCTTGATTTGTGCAATAAAATGGCACAATGTGCCATAAATTAACAACACTTTCACTTTAACCTCCCAAATACACACTCTGTTGTTTTGCTCTGTCACATTAAATCCCAATAAAATACAATAAAATTCGTAGCTGCAACGTGAAAAAGATTAGTAAATACTTTCGCAAGGTTTGCTAGTTAACCTGTCGAGGGCTTAAGCTGCACCTTACCTCTCCAGTAAAACTCAGCCATTCTTCAGCCTTCCTCTTCCAAAATCCAGAGACTATAACCTGACAACCTTTCAAAGCGGCTGCTCTGGCCTCCAGTTCTGCTCCAGCCACACTGGAGAGCGAACAGTCCTCAGCTGACTGCAAGATTGTGCAAAGATAACGCTCGCCACAACCAGGGGACTCATAAAACTGACAGAGGAGTTGCTGAGATAACATATCCATCTCCCCCTGACATACGTGACCACACGTGCCGCTCACCTCCTCATGATATAGAGCCATAATTGTAGACATTTTGCCGCACCACACAGCTTTTGTCTGAAAGCCCGCTAGCTACAGCTTCTCAGCTGAAACAATAATGGGATCAAGCCTTTCTTTTTCTTTCTTCTTTATTTTTTTCCCCCCTCCCTCCATGCTGGTTTATTATACTATTCTCTTTTATTCTGGCCTTCTCCAAATCCGTCTTCTTTCTTTGCTTCTTTTATAACTCGTTTGTGTGCCAGACTTGCAGAAATTGAATTCTGCTTCTTATTAGGCTCAACCACAATAACCCCGAACTGTGAATGATCCAGCATGTCCCTTCCTACAACAGGAAACACCATCAGCCACTACTGCGCCAACCAACACAGAGGCTTTGGCTGGGACGATTAAAAGCCGTCCACGCCGATCAAGTTCAGCAGCCGCCTCAACGCTCGACCCGGAGAGGCGGAACACGGCAGGAATCCACGAACACGGTGGAAAATGTAACATCTCGATTGACGTGCGAGTCGAACAGCATCCGAAAAGTGAAAGCAAGACACGAAAAATTAAGAAAGCAGCAAAACGAAACGTAGGAAAATTGGAGCAATTGAGATTTCTCTGTAGGTTCATTGTCCGCAGTGTTTCGCAGGTCCACACGAACGCCCTGGTTCACTCAACTGTTACACGGTTTCACCAGAGCCGGACCAAAGGGTCACACATCTTCCCAATTCACAAAGCGGCGCGGCCAAGCCAACAGCGTCTCTTTGTACCGCCTTTTAAATACGGACGCCATACTCTGCATGAGAAACCAACCATACTGATGTGATTCTATACGGCTTTGATGTCGGTCCAAAACAGCCCGGCTCTTCTCGAAGATCTCCGTGGTGAGAGACAATCGGAGCAAAAACGTTTACCTTCCCTGGAGATGTGGAGGAAGGTAAAGCGACACAGAGTTATCTGTGTCGCTTCTGTCAGGTAGAAAAAGGTGAGCTGGAAAGTGTCAAAAGACGTAGCTGATCATTTTCTAGATTTCTGTTTCATCAAAATTCAGACATGAGGATTGTCCTGTATGGAATATGAACTGATGTTTAATATAGTTGAGTGAATCAGGTAAAGGGTGAAAATATCCATCCATCCATCACATAACGAGCATTAATCACATGACCTGTTTTGACCTAACAGCCTCTCTCCAGCAGAGGGTTACTTACTTCACAGCAGCGCGTTACACGGTCTTGTACTGTGGTCAGCGATGTAGAGTCTCAAACGCGATAGAAAAGATGAGCAGAGAGAGTCAGTCTGGTGGGCTCAGCAGCAAATTTCACTTTAAAAAAACACAGCAATGGACTTTGGATAAAACCAACGTAACATGTACTTATTGCAACGAAGAGTTATCCTTCGATCGAAGCACAAACAGTTCAAAGTTAACGTTTTTAAATTGATGTTGGAAACAAAATTACCGTCCCGAATATGAAAACCTGAAAAACCAGGGATTTTAAAACATGTTGTTTGTGAGCCAATGAAACCTTTACTTGAACAACGTATATATTTACATGTCAAGCTTAGAAAGCTAAGTACAGCGAGATTAATGATCCAACAAATACGTCGTTCTTCAACTTAAAATTAATCAAATTTCACAACTTGGCAGACTATTATATTCTGCTATGTTATGTTTAATATACATAACCAGTACATTACCAGCACATTCACAAAAAAACGGCCAACATTTATAATTTGAGAAGATCAGAGATAAAAAAAACCATCAAGAACTAAACATATTCAACATTGTCACATTTCTTCTATTTTTACTTTTTAGAAAATAATAAAATATAATATTCTACCAAGATGTGATGAAGCATATTAAGTAGAGCGCTTATATTGTTACAAAATTATATTTTCTTTATTATTATTATCTTCATATGTAAAAATATATATAAGTATGTTTGTATGAATGACTGATGTTTAGTTGCTTATGCTGCAGTGAACTGACTTTAGAGAAAAGTAGAATAAGAAAGATTGTTTTTTTTCTTTAAACTACTATATCTCATTTAAAACTTTTGTGTATGTTAACATGTGACATGTACATTTTCAAAAATAAATATATTAACCTCCTAGTGATTTTAATACAAAAAAAAAAAAAAAGGGTGATTTCCGAGATGGTTTTCTTGGTCAGTATTTTTACTTTACAGTTTCTTTTTTTCCTTTTCTGTCTCTCACTCCCCTGTTGTTATCGGGGCTGAAGGTCAGGCGTGACTCAACACGGAAGAGTTCCTTTCCGCCCACTTGACATTTGGGATGCGGCTTCCCCTCTATAGCCATCATGCGTCAATCGGCAGCGAAGCGAATCCCACATTGCTTCGTCATGTGCAAACTGCTGTGAGAGGTGGCGAGCGCGACTCGTCGGGTGAAAGCGCTTCGACTTTTACGCCGGATTGTGCAGCAGCTGTGACCCGATTGCTTATACCTGCTACACTTGGCATGTTTTGTGGATGCGATGTCGAGAATGATGAGAGAAAAGAATAAAAACAAAAAATGTTCAAAAAAGCAGAGCAGACCCCAAGCAGGGTCAGTTGAGCGGTTCCTGACAGTTTTGCTAAATAAAATCCATCATCATTTATAATCTATGTGCTGCACAATTCGCAAACGTCGCTCAGTAATTGGCTCGTGTCATTAGCTAATTCTGACTGCCAAGAAAGTGCACAGCGGCTTCGTGTGATAATACAGTCTTCTATGAATCTGTACTGTAAACAAAAATGTCTGTAATTTACGGTAAAATACCAGCAGCTTTTATCTTATTGAGCAAATACGGTTATAAATACGGTAAAATTCATATTCATACTGTAAAGTTCTGTGGTTGCCAGAATTTTATCATATTCGTACGATACATTTCTGGCAACCACAGCTGCCCGTATTTTACTGTTAATTTTTTTTTTTTTTTTTACAGTGTGCTGTAGGTGTGTTATCAAAAAAACAAACAAACAAACAAACAAAAAAAACTCCATGTTTTTCTTCAGGTTCTTGAAAATAAAATCAAGGCCCAGTGTAGCATGTTTAACCAGCAGAGACAAGACCACAGAGGCTTGTCTGAAAGCTGCAGTTCCATAAAGCTTCTGGGCATCAGGTGGGATTTTTTATATAGCCAGAACATTTGCTGCTAATGTGAACTATGAGCAAACAACAAACAAACAAAAAAAAACAAACATTTGATGCTACCAAAGAATTATTCTAATCTAGATTACGTCCTAATGAGGTTGGATGTCAGTGGGTCCTCGTCCGCCCATGCCGTCAGTGCAGATGAGTGTGAACATGCCCACATATGCATGAGCGAACTTAGATGGACTTGCACTGACTCGTCCTTATTTCAGGCATTTGTTCCAGTGACGAATGAGAATAAGGCAGAAGGAAGGTCAAAGGTCAGGATCCCTCAAAATGTGTCGTTTCAAAAGTTTGAGTTGGTAATAAATTCCCTCTCACCTTTTACGCACTGAATCACAGAACTCACACAGGCTTGTTTGGATGCTGGTTTTGCCAGTATAGACAGAGTGGGGGCTACAATTCTCCCATGCTCCATATTCATACCATAATTCATTCAGCCATTACCTCTCGTCCCCCTGGCTAAACTTGGTAAATTTGCGCACTATTAAAACAAACACTCATTTCTTCCATAACGTAATCGCATTTAATCTTTGCGCTACATCATCGGCGTGACAGAAAGTGGAGAACATTTCCACACATTAAGTCAGCCGCCTGTGAACACGTGGAAAACGCGGCACTGTGAACGCTCACGCTCTCAAACCCCTCCTGCTCACAGTCAAGCGATGGGTGCAGATAGAAACACAAACTTTTCAAGCGGCTGCTGCCAAAAAAGCAAGACGGACGAGGTTGGCCGCTCTGCGCCGGTGGCGCTTCAGTAGATGAAAATAACTGGACATCTGACGGAAATCTTTTGATACGCTTTTGTTACACTTTTGGTACATCTTGAAACCATGTGTCTTTAAAAACCTTTCCCCCCCCTCTTTCAGATACTTTGATTCCAAACCCTCAAACTTTGATCTTTTTTGTTTTTTTTAAAGAGTTTGAATAAATCATCCAAGGCTTCTGAGGGACTGATTTGGAAGTTGTGACACTATAACTAAAGTATGACCTTGAATGGAAAAGGGGAGCTGGACCCCCTTTCTTCAGGCTGTCCTTACCAAGAGATGAAAACAACTGTGTCAACTGTAATGCCAGGATGCAGGTAGACGGTTGAAAAGTCACATTTGAGCCAAAATGACTATAGTTTAAAAGAAATGGAGATTATTAAATCTCAAAAAATACAAAACAGACTAATAAATATCTCAGATGGTGGTATGGAGGCCTTAGATTAAACTGACTTAATAAGACAAACATCCATCCATTTTCTAACACCCTTGTCCCCAGGGGGGGTTGGGAGGGGTGCTGGTGCTTATCTCCAGCTAGCGTTTCGGGCAGTAAGACAAACAGGTTTAAGAAAAAATAAAAACATGTTTCACCTTTGCATTCCTTCACATTTGGCATTGTGGCATACACAGTTTGATCAGCAAGGAATACAGGGCAAGACTTTTTTATTTATTTATTTATTTTTGAAAGTGTACCATAGTAGCAGACTCACAATGTTGACATGTCATACACACTTGGGTCAAGTCAAGTCAATTTAGCTATAAAGCCCATTTAAAAACAACAAGATCTGACTAGAGGAGTGCTGTATGACTCGTAGGATATCAATCAAAGTAAAAGATTGACATCACAAACAAAATCAATTTGGATAGTTTCAAAAGCCGGGGAGTGATAATAGTTTTTTAAAGGAGTCTTTACAATATCAAATGTACGAGATGACCGTGCACAGTTTCAGGGAAGGCATTGCAAAAGTACATTCTTATACATATATGGGAACAACTAGAAGATTTGATGAATCACTAATAGATAGATTGATCAGTGATCTATGGCTAATAGGTCCCAGGTTGCCACTTCAAGATTTAAAAATGAGCACGGCATGTATGCACTACTGCTACCATTAAAGTTACTTAAAACTTTCTGCAATGTCCGGCTAGCTACATCGTTTAATTTTATGCTACATCATGCAGACTCTCTGTCTGCTCTGAGGAAGATTTGCTAACCTCCACTGAGGCAAGATGATCTACCTTCTAATGATAGCAACTAATTTCTTGACCACTTATAAACACTCATAGTGCATTGAATACTATCCCCCAGATGATCCTTAAATTACAAAAAAACAAGCAAACAAAAAAAAACCCCACTACAGGTCACATGTTTTCATTTCCATACGCACTAAATATAGAAAAATAACTATTCTTCAAAAACATGACAAGACTCTACCCATGTAACATAATAGCAAAATGGGAAACAGTGTAACAGCAGCTCAACATTAACATGGCAAAACATGAAATTGATTAAATAACTAAAAAAAAAAGAGTCAAACAAATGTCTATGATTTGAGTCGTTCTCTTTTCCCCCGTTGGCCTAATCTGTCGTTCTGTAAGCCGTCTGTCCCCAGCGTGCCATTTGGACTGTTGTCATTAAAGATCAATGCATTAACAATTACATGGTATCATGTAATATTTCCCTTCATTCACGTGATAAAGCAACGTGTCCTGGTGTATTGTTTTGTAATACATTCCAGATTGACCTGATTGTTTAATATCAGACGAACTATAGCAAATCATACCGTTCCTTTTCTCGGATAATTAAACAAGCCAGATTTGCACAGAGTTGTGCAAGAAACAAAAAAAACGGGGTAAAATATAATATTTCAGAGGCTATCATAAGTTTGTTTATCTGTTGAGAGGGTATAGTGACCTCTGAATTTAAAATGCTGCAAAAATCATTAGGAAAGCATTTAATATTCATATTGACAAGACAAAAGCACTATTGATGGTTCTCACAAGAAGACAAACTACCTGCTATTGGACGAGAAACTGGAACACAACTGTTTGTGAAAGCAGGCCAGTAAATAGAGAACTGTGGGAATAAAGGAGAGAATGGATGTCAAGGACATTGACTGGCAATCTGAACAACCTGTCTTCACCAGTGTTTTTCATACCTGGTCCTCAAGGCACACTGCCCCGCATGTTTTACATGTTTCCCTGCTTCAACACACCCCATTCAGATGATTGGAGTTCAGCAACTGTTAATCAGCCATCAATTGAAATCATGTGTGCTGAAGCCAGGAAATGCCTAAACTATGCAGGGCAGCGTGCCTGGAGGACCAGGGTTGAAAAACACTTGTCTACACAACACTTCACTTCGAAAATAAGATGAATAAACCTTAAAAATCCATCCATAAACCAGAACAATGGATGACACCTTACTAGTAGAGATCCAGGGGTCAGAATTTGTGATTGACAGAACAGTAACATCTGAGACGGCAGTCTCTGTCAAACAGGTTTGTTGCTTTTTTTTTTAAGTAAAGACAAAATCATGTTTTAAACTGTCTTTGGTATCTGCTGGCACTGAATAAGAACCGTTAGCATTGTGTGGATAACAAAAATAACTCTCTGTATGTAAATTAAGAGTGAAACCTTAAGGTAACCCCAAGCTGTTCACCATTACTTGTTTCTTCAGAAAGTCTTGCTTTCTCTCACCCTTTCGCAGTCAGAAAACAGTTTCTTTTTTAAATGGCTTCTTAATCATTAGACATTGGTACAAAACAAAAAAAAACTTAAATGGAGATGTTTCATAACAATGATAAACTCCAGAAACCAAAACTTTATCATCACATAAACCTGGAACTTTTATTAGTCTTAAAAAGATCCAGGCAACACCGATCAAGCTAATAGTGAGACAATTTCTCACTATTAGCTATTCTACTTTAAAAGTGTCTTGTTAAGATAGACGGGGTTTGATGCACAAATTAGTGCAGATGAAGCAGAGGGGTGGCTGTGCAGATGTGCGTTGGTGCGTGTTCTGTCTTCTTGAAAGGTTTACACTCCCACCATTCATGACCTGGTTAGATATGCAGATGGACTCATTTGGCCCTCAGAATGACAATGTACACGCCACTAGGATAAAAATGTACACGACATGATAACGCTACATGTCCTGATGTATTGTTTTGTAATGCATAGTATAGTATTGTATCACTGTGTTGCACAAAATTTGTGTTTTATGGGGAAAAAACTGCCTACAGATGTCAATCTCTTTAATATCTGCAGTATGTAGAAGCCTTTTTAATAGTCTTATTCATTGATTTATTCACTAATTATTTCCGTTTCTCGTTGTCTCTCTAACTAATTGTCTGATCAGCCTTTCTCTGTTGGTCCAGACTTCGGACAAAAAACAGCGACTCAGCATTCAATTAGTGACAAAAAACAAGGAGTAGTTAAATGTGCTTCTTCATCCTATTAATCCGTTTTTTTGCATAACTAAACTGCACATTTTTAATGGTTGTTACATCTTTATATGGAAAACTGATACTATATGAGGAGGTTGGTAACTCCAGTCCTCCATGTCCAGTGTCCTACAACTTCTGGAAGTGTCCCTGGTCCAACACACCTCAATCAAACTGTTGAACTACCTCTTTGTTTTTCTCAGGTGTGTTGAAGCAAAGACTCAAAAGTTGCAGGACACCTGCGCTTGAATGAGTTGCCCACCCTTGGTCTACATGTATAATTTTAAGTGTTCATCTGATGTCAGGAGTACTGGTCAAGAAGGGAAACTTGAACAGTTTCTGTGAAGGGATTCCAGGTTGTCCTTCAGCTGGAATGGTGACGTAGGTCGGGGTTCTCCACGTTCACTGGAGTCTGATTTCCACTCAACATGTAAAATCAAAAACCTCTCTACAACCCTGTAAGGATCAGGTCTTATTTACCGTTTTATTCCTTGGACAGAAGCCACATGGCCCGACTTGTATCAATCATAAAGGACTACAGTAAACTTTTCCATAATCTTAAAGACAAGGATGACAGTGTTGCTTCGCCTCACCTGTCGTGAGGAAAAGCACTTCAGATTATCAGCCTCCCGTGAGTCTGATAATCTCAACAGCCTTCAGCGTTTCAATTGGATCTCTTCTACACCAAAAGACAAGTTTTTACTACTTTCACATTTTTCCCAAGTAGTAGATTCCCCTGAGTCGTCAGATTTTGTCTCCTCCAATGATGGACATATTGTCCGCATTATGGAAGGTCCCAGAGAACTCCCTTCACCTCTCATTAACGTCCTCAGTTGCGGGTCTACATTCCTCCGTCCAAACCAAACACAGCGCAGCAAAGGCCCCGCGTTCCCTGTCTACAGTTGTCAAATGGTTTGCCAGAGCTTTCTTGAGGCCAACCAAAAACAAATCCTTCTCCATGGCCTTCTCTTACACCAGCTGTAAGCACGGCTAATCTTTTGGTCGCTGTGTCTTACGTCAGATCTCTGAGCAAACCCCATCAAAGGCTTCTTCAATGACAAGCCAAAATCATACGATGGAACTGCGGAGCAACACCCCTAAAAACTAATCCTACAACTGAACCTACACAGTACAGCTTGAACCGAGGTACAAAAGGCAACAGAGTAAACGTAGCAGCGGGTTTTCTTGTTTTCAGATTTGTCTAAAATTTAGACAAATCTGACTCTGGTGTACCAAGCGTGCAAAACGCTGCCAGATTAATAATTTTCAAACGAGAGCACAAAGAGAGCGCATTCTCCGTCAAGGCCAACACTGTTTTTCATTGCAATGACAGACAGAAGAGCCAGTGAGTATGACACGTTTTGTTCCCTTTTTGAGAACTCATCTCTCCGAAGAGGTTGATACAACCTGGCTTGAGTAATCTTGCTAATAAAAAAGGAATTCTTATAAATGTCAGTAATGATAAACAGTGCAGTGAAACAGTATTTGACCCCTAGCAGATTTATTTAGTGTTTTTTTTTGTGTGCTTTTTTGGAACTGAAATGTTTCAAATCCATCCATCCCTCCATTTCTTATACCCTTTTCCGTGGCGAGGTCAGGAGGGATGCCAGTGCCTGTCTCCACCGAATGTTTCGGGCGAGAGGCGGGGTACACCCTGGACAGGTTGCCAGTTCATCGCAGATGTTTCAAATCATCAAACTATTTTAAATAAAAGTTATAGATAACCAGGGGAAATACTAAATTATTATTGAGGGGAAAATAACAACCCAAAACCAACCCAGTAATGTATGAAAAATTGATAACCCCTTCGGTTAAACCATAAAACGACCACAATCAACTACAATTTTTTGTTCACTTGCACTAACCAGATTTAACTGTCAATATTTTAAGGAATGCAAAACCAAGACATAACTTTAATTAAATCTGTCTGAAACCATGAAGTGAGCTTAAATATGATCATAACACAAGAATAAGAAAGAATCTGGACTGATATGGAATCTGTGAGAGAGTTTCAAGGCCAACACCACTGATGACTAAAAATAACACAAAGACTTGTCTCACATGTTCAGACTAACGTTTTATTGATCTCTAAGACTTACTGTAGACTTGAGACTGAGAAGTAAAAAGTTTACAATTCTGGAAGTGAAACTACATCTAAAATAATATGCGGCCTTAGACAGGGGCCAACTGGGGCCAGTGCCCCTGTTGAACTGGTTCTGGTCTCTGTACTGAAGAAATAGACTGCAAAAAACATTTTAAAAAATTACCAAATTTTTGGTCTAGTTCGTAGTGTAAATATCTTTGTTCTCTAGAAATGAGACAAAACTAACTAATAGTAAATTTTAAGCAAGATATAAGAGCTTATTTTAAGTAAATAATTAATATTAATGACAATATGCTTGCTCCGTTGGCAGATGTTTCCACTTATAACATGGGAGATTATTTCAGTTGTTGGTGGTGGAGTACTTTTCCATCAATATTAAGGAATTACTGACTTTAAGCAAGCTGCTAAATGTTACTTTTAAGTTAGTTTTGTCTCATTTCAAGTATAAGATAGTTCTTCTAGAAATTCGACCAAAATTATTTGATAAGAATGTGTGATTTTGCAGTGTAAAATTAAATTGAATGACGTGAGCTGGCACAGAAACCACAGCTGATTGGTCCCTAGGACCGGTTCTGTTTTTTACTGTCACAGTTTTACATTACCAATGAATTAAAAATTAAGATGTTGCACATTTAGCTTCAGTTAAATTTAAAATAAAAATAAAAAAAACTTTTTTGATCCCAAAGGGAAAATGAATGGCCATTTAAACCAGTTAACAGGTTTAAATTGCGACTCTGTTTTAAATAAGCCCTGGCTTGGTCCTTCCTTGACAACTCAAACATAATTTTGAAGCTGCTTTTTGTATTTCATTGGGTTATGTTTATCTGACATTAAAATGTTTTCATTAAATTTTTCAGTAAAATTCTGAAACAGAATAAATTTGCAAGGAGCATGTGTTTTGTTTTTGGTTGTTTTTTGTCCCCTCACTCCACACCGAATGTCACAGTATAATAGAGGGGAAAATGACATTTTAAGCATCAGCTAATGAATAAACTTTAAAAAAAAAAAAGACACAATAAGAGCCTGATCAACCTCAGAGCCGTTTCATCTCTTAGCAGAAATAGGAAGTGTTCAATTCCACATCATCTCATGTTGTGCCTGAGTTATACAATAGTTTTGCACACATTTCTTCCATCGAGTCATCCCAGAAAATATGAAAACCCTTCAAGGAATGGAACAAGTCAACAGGAAGACAAGTTGTTTTTTTTTTCCAGAATTCCCCAAACTCACAAGAATATGCATTGTTTATGTGTGTCCGGTCTGGTTAATGCATGAAGTGTGGAAAAGGGATCAGTGATGAGTCAGTGCTGAACTTTAATGACCTAAATGTAATTTGGAACAGTTGAGCCACTTTTGACAGTCTGATTCATTGGTGCCTGTAATTGAATGAGCAGAAAAAGACAACTTATGAACACATGCTATCCTGCACAGGAACAGGGATGGCAGCACACGGCGCTCTGAAGGAAATGTAGGGCGAGAGGAATGGCTTCTGGAAAAACCAAAAGTGAATTTGAATTAGACCCGTTCGCACTGGTCGAAATCAGCGACGGCGAAATATTTGCGAACCCGTGAGATTCTATGCATTAACGTACTCTGTGGCTACATTCACACCCCGAGAAAATGAGATGGAAATATGAATTTATATGAATTTTTTTTTTCTTCTTTTTTTGCCCATATGTGACCCACATTTGACTTTTTCACTGCAGTTTGAGTGGCCCAATGCCAAGCTTTTCTCCACAAAAAAACAAAAAAATCTGATTCGTGCCACTTCCATACATTAAATCCAGTACGTATCTGTACTGTAAAAGTCTTCATTTTATCCGACTTTTACGTCTTTGATGTGAGGTGTGTGGTGACTTGTACTGTAGTGGTTTGGTCAGATCCAACTGGACCTGACAGGCGGACATGACAGCCATAAAGGTAGCTCCTACACTGTGCCCCAGGTCTCCATTTCTGTCTCTCTCTCTGCTTTTGAGGCAGCTTGGCAACGGTTGAACAAAGTAGACAGTTCCTAAACAAACCTCGGGGAGTTTCCAGGAAACTCTAAACTTTTGTCTGTAACCCTTGGAAATCAGTTCATAAGCTTTTAAAACTGCTTCTTATCGCTTTCTTAAAACACTTTTCACTATCATCCACGGATAAATCTCAAAAAGGCTTTCAGAGCTCCATCCGTAAAAGAGGTGTGAATCGAAATCCTGACCCAAAAGAGGTAAATCGCGGTAAATCCGAATGTAAACAATGGCTTAAAAATGACAATTCTGAACATCTGAAAGAAGTCTGTGTCAGTTTAGTGAATCACATCGCGATCCCACCAATCTTAGCTTTGACTGCACATCCCATACAACTTCTTAAAGGGCCACTGTTGTTGGCTGTGCTTTGTCTTTAGTGCAGTGGTGCCCAAAGTGGGTCCTTGAGGGCCGGCATCCTGTATGTTTTAGTTCTCTCCCTGGTTTAACGCACCTGGATCAAATGATGGCTCGTTAGAAGGCCTAAGAACATTGACATGCTGTAAAGGCTGTTACAACCACCAGGGAGAGAACTAAAACATGGAGGATGCCGGCCCTCTCGAGGAATGACTTTGGGCATTCCTCGAGGGATGCCCAAAGTCATTCCTTCTGATGACAGAAGCTTTAGTGGCTTCTGTCGTTTTTTTTTTTTTTTTTTACAATACTGTCGGCTCTTAACTTTAAAGCTGATCCATAAGCAAGAGGCTTCTGTAAACACTGAGGTCAACGTTCTTCAGCTGCGCATGCAGGTCGCTTTGGAGTCGTAAACCATTCAAGTCTGATTACGGGTCGCATTTAGTAAGTAGCATAAATGACAATGTCAAAAACAACAACAAAAAAATCTGACTCCAGTAAAATGTTGGAAGTGAGGACAAAGACCTGCAACATTCAGGTTTTTATTTGCAAAAGAATTCAAGTTCGATCATTGTAGAATGACAAAACCTGAATACTTTTAAGGGCGAATAAAGCAGAAAATGCACGTGTCAGCACATTGTAAACATTTTTGCCCAACTACTTTTTTATCCCCAGTAAGGTTCATAAACAAAGGACATGTCTCTTTCAGTAGCTATAAATTGATAGATTTATGTCTGAATAACAAAGAAGAGATAAAATGATGAGCTGCCTCACCAGCTCATCATCAGTACAAACCAGAAACCTTCAGCAGGAACTCAAACACAATCACCCACAAACTACCAACATGTAAAGAAAAGTCAAGCCGGTTACTGATCTGGAATGATCTGGAATGATCGGACTCTCCACTTGAACGTGTGAAATGTCATAGCACGTGTGTTTCTGATTCTATCCCCTTGCTAATTAGGCGTCACCGTTCGGCCATACAAGGCCGGGGTCAGCGCGTGGAGCTCGCTTGGTATGCGGTGCCGCCTCGCGCGCGGGCATCGTCGCTCTCCAGACTTGTCGGCTGCTTCACTGCCGGCCTGAACAGACGCCGCACACAGCCGCAAACACGACAAGGCCCAAGGCTTGCCGCTTGACGTCAGTCTCTGCTTCGCCTCTCTGCTGCTTGGAGACATGGTCACGTGAACCCGCTCGCACGTGCGCAAACACTGACGCTAAAGCGTGTATGCATATATACAATGTAGAAACACTCTCCAGCCTTTTCTTTCTCTTTGTGATTTGATAATGTGATGGAGCTTGTTGCTGTAGAAATCAGCAGACTGCTGTAATAGTTTAGGAGCTGAAGTAGAATTTAAAGCCATATTCATCAAAGAGTTTATTAATTGACGTGAGGTAAACATGATGACATTCAGTATTAGTTACAGATTCCAAACTGGATTTTTTCTTAAAGACAAGTTTATTTATAGAGCATATTTCAGCTGTAAGGCAGTAAAAGTCTTCAAACAAAAAAAAAAAAAAAGAAAAAACTATCATACAGTCAAACATTACATTTTGTCAAATATCAACAAAATCCAGCAAGTATGCATCAAATACACTGATCAATGTTTCACTAACTATTTGAGCTGGTATACTGGCTTTGATAAGTAACAAAACATCAATAAAATTATTAAAAAGACTAATAAATCCAAGATTTACACTACTACCACTAATAAATCTACTGATACTATTACTACTGGCAGTAGTAATAGTAGTAGTATTACTACTATTATTACTATTAGTAGTAATAATAATATTAATAAATTTACTTTCATATTTGAAACGAATAACAACAACAAGAACAGCCACAATTTGGATCATTAAAATGAGGAACAATATATTTTCTGAGACAGAGTTCAGAGTTTGGGACTGAACACCACTGTGGGTATATCTGAAAGGTGTGGAGGATCACTACAAAATGAACAATTAATATTTCTACATGGAGTGAAAGTTTGTGAATGGATTTTTTTTGTGTGTGTGTAAATTATTCAGTAGCTAAGGACAAAAATCTAAAGAATGGACAGAGCAAATGAGATTTTTGGTGTAATGAAGGCAGTCGCCAACAAGTATGTATCTTTATTGTCGTGTTGCAAAAATATGAGATCTTCTGGTCTTAATTTCTTCTTCAGCCAAAAAAAAAGAAAGAAAAGGAAGGAATTACATAATCAGGTTTGACAGACAGGAACTGTTATGTCTCATGTCTCCAGCATAAAAGAAGACTGATATTTTGTTCTGAAAATACACTGGAGGTGAAGGAAATAAACTATAAAAGAAAGGGGCCCCAGGAATCATCCCCGGGAAAAATATCGCCTGTAACCATTAGGGACATTTATAAGCTGGAGAAATAGGTTATTTTTAATCAGCACACAATTTTTGCCTCATATTTTGCAAACAGTTGACAATTGACTAAATTGGAGGGATTGCTGATGTTTCCAAAGAGATCAACAGGACAGGTCAAAGCATCACACGATGAGCGCTGAGACAAGATTGTGGCATATCAGAAAAGTACCATACCTGGTGATGAGGCAGCAGAACACTGTGAATTCAAACTCCATTGATTTCAGCATACACACTATTCTCAGAATATTAGTACAAAAGAGACTCTGATCATTCACTTTGCACAGGACAACAATAAAATGTTATCATTTCTACTAGAACAGACAACATCTTGGTACAAACTCAATACAACATTCCAGATGAAGGCCCTCAGCTGTCCAGCGTGCAGATGGGAGTGTTATGGTTTGAGAATATTTTTTACTGTAGCAGGGCATAGCCAGCTGATTTTTATTTTTACACGAATCTAAGCAGTTCCGCTGTGTCTGCAAACAGTGTTTACGAAGCTCCATTTCAAGAAACGCCGTAACTGTAATAACCGGTTTCCCCCCTTTTCAGCATCACACCACAAGCCATTAAATACGCCTGCATAACCTTTGTTCATTTGCGTTCAATTGAAAAATGCCTTGAAGCCATTGCCACAAGTCAAAACATTTAGTGCTATATGTTGAGTAAATAAACACAACAGCTTCCAGGCTCACTTGGAACTGTAATCATTTTGAGACTTTGTTAGATGTCGGATTATGTTTTTTCTTCTTTACTTTTCTTTTTTTTTTCCCCCACCAGAATTGCTTAGTTACTTTCAGGTAATCCTCCTTCTCCTGTTTTCTGTTGTTTATACAATATGAAAAAGACTATAGGTTTTGAAAGCAAAACAGCGATACGCAAAACTAGCCTTTGTAATTGCACACACCATCAGTCAAATCTCGCTCGCTGAGAAACAAGCCCCTGTTTCTTTGCTGGCTCTCCAAGAAGCATGGTAACCAGATGAGAGGTCTGTGCGGCTGCCATTTGTTTCTGTGCACGATGACGGGCGGGCAGCATATCTCGCTCTTTCCGTGAACCTGGAGTTTCTTCCTCTGGTTAGCTTGTTGTCAGCAGCATATTGCTCAGACTACCAGCGTCCTGACAAAGAGCTATGTGACTATACAGGACATGTAGTTTTCATCTGGCAGCATATTCTCTTTTTCTTTTTTTTTTTAGGGTTCTGTGTTTGTATAGTTTTGGAAGTGATAAAGCCTGAGTCCTTGACTGCTTCTTTGAATTCACCAAGGCAGCGAGAGAAAAGTGTGCGCAACGCCATATTCCTTCCTGACCTGCAACGTGACATATTGGATGTTGCGGGAAAACAGGGAGTCCCACTGGTTTCCTGCCATGAACCCCTTCATGTGTCCCTCATCCTCTCTTTAAGGTGGACAAAATGGCCCGATGTACTGGACATTATGTGATGTTCAGAATGACGGGCATTTGATTTTTTTCTTTTACCCCAGAGCGCTTTTGCAGGTCATAAGAGGCCTGCAAAGTTTTAACAACGTCTCTCTGCTGTACGCAGGGCTGTGCAGGAAAGAAGCTAAATCCTACGGGAGAAATTAAAATTTAGACGCGAGGATGTGAGGACAGCTGCTGAAAAGCCGCTTTGACTCTGAGTGCTGCCAAGAAAAACAAAGCAACACACAACAGTGTCCCATGTGCTAGAAGCAGAATCAGATGTTGTTGATGAAGCCCGTATGAGAAATGATCAGCTGACCAAAGTTTCATTTTCTATTGTGCCAAGTGAATAAGGGCAACAGAAACTGTCATGCATAGTTGATTTCCTTAGTCTTTTTCATTCTTTAAAAAAATTTATATTCTGGATAATCATTATCTTAATGTTTTGGGAGGAGGTTGAGTCTTTGACCCTTGATACCTGGAAACACCCTCCCTGTGAGTTGGGAGCAGGTGAATGCAGTATTCCACATTTCTGGTATCTGGAGATACCTTGAATTGCTGGAGTTGAACTTGCTGTTGTTGGACGTACCTCCAACCCAGGTCCTGGAAAGGGGGTTGACTCACAAAGCTGGTGTTGCCCAGGAGGCAGATCTCCCCAGTGAGCAAGAGGGAAGCTTTTATACACCCTCTTGTTCCAAGAGGGAAGATTCATACTGTTTCAGTCTGTTTGTGTACCAGTGCAATGAACAGCAATTCAGATGATCCTGGCTTCTCGAAGTCTCTGAAAGATGTCTGAATTTGTTCTGGTTTTCTTTATTGTTTGATTGATTTCTGTTCAAGACATAGGATGTCCATAAGAGGCACCATGTTTCAGTACAAGGTGGTCCAATGTTGTACATGCTACCAAAGGTCAATCATTTATCAATTGTACCATCCGGCCTCCAACGTTATGTCTCAGATTGTTGTGGTTAGGGGGAAGTTGTAAAGTGACCAAAATATTATACTAGCATTATTCAGTCTCTTTCTCGTATGTCTTTACCAGTCTGAAGAGATCAATCTCACATCACCAAGCCAGACTTCTCACTAAATCTAGGAAATACACACACATGACCCCAATCCTGCGCTCACTTCAGTCTCTCAATGGATCTTAGAATATGATTCCAAGTTCTTGTACTCACCCACATGACTATCATGACCGCCTGGCCTGAAAGTCCTGATTATCCTAGCCAACTTTTAACAAAATACTCTGCTGCTCATGGTGTCTGATCCCAAATCCAGAAAACTCTTGTTTTCCCAAGCTTTTATGTTATTATTTTATTGTGCGCCTTATGCTTGCTTTTCAGACTTTGTGTAACTTACCTCTGAAATATGTTGTAGAGCACTTCTTTTTTAGCCATCCATGAACAAAAGTACTCTGTGGCATCCTAAAGTTGCATCAGGGTACATTTTTGTAAAATCAACCCCCCCACCCGAATATAAAAGCATGTTTTTGTTGTTTTAGACATAGCCTTTAATTTAATTTAAAAATTAAGTTCAGAGTCTTGCTCAGACTTATATATGCTAACAGGTTATCAAGCTTTTTGGGGCCACCTCCCTTAAAATGAAGGCTCTTATTTGACACGTTGTGCGTAGAGCAGGTACCTTAAGATGCTCACACAGCTGCCTAATGGAGCTGAATAGAACATTTTTCAAAGCCCTTGAACAAATGGAATGATTTCAATGCTTTGGAAGAGATTTTTTTTTTGTGAAAACATTAGCTTCAGTTCAAAGGTGAAAATCTGGCAGAAGTGACAGCATTTTCTACTTACTTTTTACCAGGCCCGGTTTGCCTTTGAAGCTCAGCTATGAACCAAGCCTCTTTAACGACATCTGTAGGGGTTCTCGCCTTGAGTCATGAGGTACTTCCACAGGTTCCCCATTTACTGCGACGGAAACGTCCACAGTATGTTTACCTTAAGGCGGCTCAAACGAGCAAAGGCCGCATATTGTCCTATTTTAGTGGATATATGGAAAATTCCTCTTACAACGTACACATGAAGACCAAGGAACAGGTGCTTGTAGTCTCTCGGATGCACACTCTCGCATACACATAGACACGGACCACTGGGAAAAATTAGGTCTCTGCATTTCGGTGTGAAGTTGACAGATCGCTCCCCGTGACCTACACATCAAACATTCCCATCGAGGTAGAATTTGGGGAATGCTCCCTGGAACATCGATCGCACTCCTGCCCATCTGTTTCAGGCTGCCTGCGGTGACATGAGGATGACAGGATGCAAGTTTAGGAGGGTTGGCCCAGGACTTAAGTTTACTGCGAACTTTATGTGAGAGCGTAACTACGTGTGTGCATGTGGGTTTAATATTGTTGCAGGGTTTGGGAGCACAAAATGTACTTTAGCTATGGATTGTTTTTGAAGGATTGTGTGAAACAAGCTGAAAGGATTGTCAACATAATTACGGTCTATAAAAGCTTAGGAGGAGTTTCCCTTCAAGTTGAGGACTTGTAGCTCACCGTGAAATGTAATCAGGCAGCTAAAAGAGGAAGTTGTTGAGGTTGCTGGCATGCATCAATCACAATGAGGGGTTGATAACTGATAAATTGATTTGAATGCAGATGAAAAAACACATAGCAAAGAAAGAGTTTAAGTAAAACACTTGAGCCATAAAAGTCATAAACATAAGATAGTCCATTTAGAGTCTATGTTACTGGGACTGGAGAGAGTGAAGTTAAGATAACTTTTTCAGAGCAATCATACTGCAGGTTGTGATTTTTTTTTTTTTGTCAGTGGCATCCACATGAACAGATAGTCTGGTGGATTCGGTTGGATTGAGAATCACAAAGGCGACATTTGTTACATTTCAGCTGATGTGGTTCTCATTCACATTGCACTGTGTCACGCCAACCAAATTCTTTGAAAAACCTGTTCCCCCTTTTCACCTGTGGTGGCGCTGCACAAGTAACCACTGAGGGAAAACAACATGAAAACATCCAAACAAGACTCTGAGCTCAACTTCCTTCTCCACGAAATGTAAACTAAAACAGAGGCATCAGATTTTAGCAGTTGCAGGACTTCATTTTTGTCGTTGCTAAAAGAGAACGAGCCGTTTCTCTTTTAGTTTGGTAGGATTTAACCAGAATGCCTTGCTCTATAGTCCGCTTCTGCTTTTGGAATGGTCTCCAGTCTGCGTGGCGTTCACATATCTATTTGAAGCATGCCACAGTTCACTGAGACCTGGACCAGAGTTTGATTGCACATTCACACCTCCCCAAACAAACCAAGCTTTTTAGGCAAACAAACTCAAGTTGGATTAAAACTAAACAGGACTGCTTTGAATGCTCCCTTAGTTTCAGTCATTTGTTTTTACTTTTGAGTATCTTTTAAAAACTCAAGCATTGGCTCTCGCTAAACACCTGCACTCAGGCTGCCCTGACGTGGAAGAGAGAAACAAATCAACTTCAGACACATATGCTCTGCCAAGAGGTTCAGCAACAGTCTCTTTGTGTTTTTTTTTTTTTTGTTTTTGCCCCCGAGGCGAACATTTAACAAAATGTCAGCTGAGAGATTTTAGACGCAGGTCTGGCCTCTTGAACTGACAGGGTTTGGAAGTAAGACGCTGGAGGTTTACTGTAAAGATGAAACTGGAAGAATTCATCCCCAACATAAAGTTCCTCAGAAAGAGCTGACATGACATGTTCTCTAAAAGAGTCACGGCCTCTGCTGTGCTTTGGGATCAAGTTGAAACAAAAAAGAAAGAAAACACAGCAGATTCGCAACAGCTTACTCCAAAACTACATGAGAAACATTTCACGCTAACGTGATAACTGCCTTGATAAGTGTGTTCGACCCTCCGCATTTTGACATTTTTGTTTTGAAGGAAAAGCGGGGAAGAAAAAAAAAACTACAACATTTCTCTACTTGTTCGACGTCTCCTTCCATCTCTACGTCTGTCACGTTTCTGCACATCTGAAGTCCTGCTTGGGTGTGGTTATCTTCTTTGCCTTGGGCAAGGGATCATTACACTTCATCCAGCTCAACAGCACTTAGCGCTAGCTGAAAGAAAAGTTATCTAATCTGAAATTTTATACAAGGATTCTGAGTGGTACAAAAGCAGCGGCTCCAAGGCTGCAGATGAAGTAGACGCGTGTTTGTTCAACCTCTTAACTCATCTAAGAAAACAAGACGCAGATCCCTGTCTAATCTGTTCCATCGACCTTCTAATAGGAGACATTTCGACCAGTCAACGTGATAAAAGCACAGATGTCACTGATAAAATGTAATTATGACACGATCCGCTTTTTGAGTTTCAGAATCTGCTATAGTGCAGATTGTGTTTCACTGCGCAGAACAGACTGAGCTCAGTCGATATATCGCCCCGCTTTGTATTATTCTATTCAACCTTTTCTAGCTTGTGTGTGGCCTGCAAATAGTTATCTATCCAACATCATGGAGGATGTTCCTGCCCCATTTACCGTGTTCAAAAAAAAAAAAAAAAATCAGAGGTGAGGGAAAAAATATTGTTTTTAGACTGAATAACAACAGAGTTCAGCTAGACTGAACTTGGAAAAGGTGCAAGTTTTGAACAAAGGGTGGATTGTTAACCGTATTTATGGCCGGCGCACTCGCCAGAATACATAGAGAAGAGCTCCGAATGTGGATTTAACCCTTCGTTCACGTTGCCTGTCTGTCTGAAGAGGTTATTAACACTTTTTGCGTTAATAGTTATAAACTATGCAACGTACATGTTCCCCTCCTCCCAAAAGCAATGTTCGTGGCTTACTTATTTAAAATAAGCCAATAATTAAAGTGATCAAAGTATGTTGATAACAAATTAACACTCCCTAAGGTAAGGTAAGGTAATTTTATTTGTATAGCACATTTTCAGCAACCAGGCAATTCAAAGTGTTTTACATAAATTACACCAGAAAAGACAAACCAAAAAACGACATATTGGTTCCCCATATTTAATACGAATAACAATAAGTAGTCCATAATTTATAAACCAGTAGGGGTTTCTCTGGGTTCTGGTTCTGATAAAACTAAATGTTGGTTCCACTTATTCTAGGCCGAGTTATAGATTTGTACAATATAAAGCTGAATGTTGGTTCTCCGTGTTTGATTCTTGTTCTGGGTTGTTATAGTACTTTCTAAGTTTGTTCTAGATTTGTAAACTAACAGGAGTTTCTCTAGGTTTTGCTCCGATATTAAAAGTATAAAGCTAGATGTTGTCCTAAAGTAATAAGTACTCCACGGTTTATAAAAGTCTGTAGTTATTATATGACAAAATGCTAAAAAAAAAAAAAAAAATGTCAAGGGGTATGACTATTCCTGCAAGGCACATGTCAATGAATTCTGCTACCTGGAATGGTTTTTTGACAAAATTAAAAAAAAAAAAAAATTATTTATAGTGTTTTGTGGCAGTAAAATTAACAGGTTTTACACATTGCTCTTATGAGTACATTAAACACATTGCTACAGAGTAACATAGGTTCTGTTAAACTATTTTCAACTGTGTTGAAAGTAGTTCAATAGTCCAAGTTCAAACCCCATTCAGAAGAGCTCGGTTGATGGGATTCTTAGGTTTGTTTTGGCTTTTGTTGCATCGCTGTAACACCGTGACATGACCTAGCTTAGGTACGTATTGTCAAAAACAATTTGGGTGATCCTTTACAGTCAAGCTGGGTTAAATGAACCAAATGTTGCTGACTGATACAGTTCGTACTTCTTCCTGATCTCATTTTGTTGCGCCTGTTTTCTGTTATACACATCTTGGGCTTTCTCTGTTGTTAGTATGTTTAGTTTTGCCCTAACTGGGCTTGTAGATGGTTTGTTTTTATTATTTTATTTTTTTTGACTCAGGATAAAGTTACATGCAAGTATTTCTTTTTTCATCAGCTAAAGTGATCAATGAACAAATCCAGAACAATACGAAGCTACATAGAGAGCCAGTTCCCCATT
The DNA here is from genome assembly GCA_903067095.1 of Girardinus metallicus. Taxonomy (NCBI): domain Eukaryota; kingdom Metazoa; phylum Chordata; class Actinopteri; order Cyprinodontiformes; family Poeciliidae; genus Girardinus; species Girardinus metallicus. The sequence goes on from CAEGAE010040149.1 coordinate 35,033, forward strand.
AATCAGTAGTTATTCAGTGATGCATTTAGAGGTTGGAGGAGCATGAGTTGCAGTTGTTCCAAAGAGCTGTTTGTGGAGGCCAAGTTAATGTATAAAATATTCAGTTACTGTTAAAACTTGTTTAATTAGTAATTTAATATGTGCATTTGTTGAGGTTTAGGTAGCATTATTATTTTGCATTTAGGTAATTTCATAATGTTTAATTGTGAATAACTTTTATTTAAAGTTTGTATGTTTTGTAGTTTAATTGGCCAATTTGCAATTTATGCAAATGAGGTGTGCGGCGCTGGAGCGTTAACAAAGTATAGATAGCAGAGAGAGAAGGGAAGGCGCTGCAAGAAAGCTCGACAGAGCCACACGGTTTTTCAACCGTGGTTTGTTTGTGGAGGTTAGCTAAGAACCAATTGCTCTTGTAAAGGATAATGCAAAAAACCGTGGAATAAATTTTTGTTTTGCATCTTTACATCGGAGCGTTGTGGAAGTTTTTACACACACTTTTAATGACTTTTCTTTTATATGTGATTTTAGTAATTTATGCATGTATTATCCTTTTGATGTTATGGACGAGTGCTATGTGTCTGTGGAATATTACCTCTCTGTCCAAGGCAAATGTTTCTCAAGGGAGACACATCAACAGACTTTCACTGATTGTTTAGTGAACAAAATATGACAATAGTTTTAGATTTTAAATTAGGTTAGTTTAATTTTGGTTGGTAGTTCTCAGTTTAATTTTTCTTAATTTAGCTTGTAGCTAACTTAGCTGTTAGCTAGCTAATAGCTATGGTACTTAGCTAGCTAATAGCTAAGTTAGAGTCCTTAGTTTAGAACGCCGAATTCTAAACTAAGTTTAGAATTTAGCTTAGAAGTTACAAATTATCTAGAACTTTACTAGCTAACTTGTAGCTAGCTAGCTAGTCTAGCTAGCTACAAGCTACAAGGCTGGAATACATTTTGGCTACAAACTAGCTAAGTTAGAGTCCTTAGTTCAGATCTCCCAGTTCTAAACTAAGTTTAAAACTTAGAGTCTAAACTGTGAACTAGATTCTTAGTTCACAGTTTAGCCTAGTTTCATTTATTTTGTTTAATTTTTGTTGTTGTTTAGTGGAGTTCAGCTTAGAGTTTAAATACTTTTTTTTAATTTATTGTTTAGTTTTAGTTTATAGTTTTTATATAGGTTTAGAGTTTCTTCAGATTTAGATTATACTTCTAAGGGTTGGAATAAATTTTGATTTTACTTTTATTGTTTTGAGTTAAGATTTTCTTTACCATTCATGCTTTCATATCATAGTTTATTTAGTTGAGTTTTGCTTTGCTATAAATAATTTGATGTTGTAGATATAACTTGATTTCAGCTGAGTAATTTTTTTTCTTCCAATTGTCAATGATTTATTGCATCTGATTTGTCCCGCTTCAGTTTTTTTTTTTAATCATTATTATTTTGGCGTGCTTTCCTGGCTGGAAAATGGCAGCTAGGGATGTAAATTGAGCCGCCGACACCAGACAGAAAAATATGTCGGGTTCGTATCTGTTCTATCTGCATGGAAATAAAATTCAAAGTAACTGTAACAATCTTCAATTGACTTATGTGTGGTTGTAAAACTAAAGCATAACGACAACAAAGTCTGGGAGTCTTTAGAGAGACTTGACATTATTTTTGTGAGATCTGAGAGAAATCATATGGTTTTTATATGTCGAGTGTGCTGGGTATGACAAAAAATGAATAAATGAAAAATCTACATCTCGGATTTGACTTGTTGGCATTAAGGATGTGGAGCCAAGTAGCACGTGGTCCACAAGGTAAGGAGTGTGATTTGTTTCCGTTCAAATGATGTGTGTGAAACGATCGAGGCGCCCAACGAAGTGAACTGTACAGCAGTGGAGCCAGACCTGCTGCTGCTGCTGTAGACTCATCTGTAAAATCAACTAACTTCTTTTGACAACAAAAAACAGAAAATGACAACCGGCTTCTTTACCAGTCCAAGGTCCAATATTCTGGTCATTCTGACTGCTGCTTTCATTGTTGGTCTTTTAAATCTGATTAATGGAGTCAAATGGCAAAACAGATTGGTGAGTAATGTTATTGCAGTATTGCTGGCAGTCTTCATAGCTCCGATTTCACCAAGGGGACACACATACACACACTCACACACGCACACACACACCGGCCCGGCTGTTTTCCATCACCTCTGCCCGGTCCATCTCATCACTATTTTCTTTGGATGCTGCTTTTTGTCAGCATCCAAAGATGCTGACAGCTGGGATGAAACAGCGTGGCTGTTTCATCCCAGCTGCGGCTGCGCCCAGGCGGTGTGATTAAGTGCCACTATCACACAGAAACAAACAAAATACCAAAAGAGCGCGTGCACTTTCCTGTAATCGCATCCTTCAGGTGAGACCTGCTCTGTGAGCGATGCATTACGCCGGATAGGTTTGAAAGATCAGCCTCATCAGGAACACGTCCAGCAGGTGCCGACTTCTTCCTCACGGCGCACTTAAAAAAAGGCGGCGTGAAACCTTCAGGGCTCAAGCAGACATCGTTTACAGTAATCATCCGGGAGCTTTTACAGCAGTAACATTTTCATTAAAGTTAGGATGAACCTTAAAGATAAAGGTGAAGTTGTGAAGGTTTTGTTTTTTTGAGTGTATAAGTGATGCACATATGTTGTAAAACAAAATTAAAAATAAATCCCATTAATGTTTGGGAATCTGTTTCTCATAACAGCCTATAACATCTGAATATGAAGTCCATATGCTCAAACAGGCAATTTGCTCAAAGAAAGAAAAGCTGCATGTAAACAAGTTTCGCCACTGAAAATAAAGGAAAGTAATAAAAAAGGAGTCTCCAGTTCAACTGGATCTCGATGAAAATGATTTATTGAGAAAGCATAACAGGCTTACAGAAAATGGGAGGAAGCATAAAGAAGACATGAAATGGCAGGAATTTTTTCAGAAAACTACAGAAGCAGCAGAATCTGACAAGAAGTGACTTAGAATAGGAAGCTTATATTCTCGGGAGGTGATTAGTGCCACGAAAATCAGGTGTAATTAAGCATTGTTCTGTAGCTGTGTGGGGAAAACTATTGTTACAAGAGCAAACAATGTATACAGAGGGGAGAGTGAAAATATCACTCAGACACCAAAAAGTTAAACATGCGAATGATTTGAAATCCCAAACCAAATGTAACGCAGAAATAGGAAAACAAGACATTTACTGACCTGCCGTGACTGAAGGAACTAAATTAACCAAATTAAACATAAACTACGACCCCGTACAGAATTCAGAGCAACACATAAAAATCCAAAAGCAGTGTTTTGTGGGACACCCGCCTATTTGACCAGCTAGAGACAAATAAAAGTTGTGGATTAAACGAGTTTAGTGTGAAAGAGAAGCCACCTTCTGTCATCAAACTAATTTCAACAGCGCTGACGACATTTCAGCTTTCTTGGATTTTTTTCTCAGGCAGGAAAGCAGGCCAAAAAAAAAAAAAAAGAGTACAACATGTTTTTAGAAGTGCTGGCAGCACTCATGTCACCGTCTCCGCGTTCATGGACACTTGCTTCCGCCTGCACTTCAAAATGTTAGGAAAAGTGCTGTAGCATTAAGACTGCATACAGTTGTGCTCTATTTATGTTCTGGTGATGCTGTTGCACTTAAGCTTTGCACTGTAGTCCACACCGTACAAACCTGTTTTCATGGCTCTGTAAGGGGGAGCCTCTTGACCGCTGTTGGAGTCTTTGCTGACATCTGACCAGAGGAGAAGCAGAGCAACTTAACGCGGGAAACGTCACATCCATGGCCATCCATCCACAAAGGGCAGTTTATGTTCGGAAAATTTATGCACCATTTGTGTTGGGGAGAATTCAGACTCACAAATGCAGCAAATCCGACAAGGTCAGAAAACTTTTTTTTTTTTTTTCGCTATATTTTTGCTTTATTGTTTCTGTCTGCAGCACCATATTTTATCGATCTGGAGGGGAATTTCAACACACGATTCTCAATGAGGTTGTGCCTGAAAATCAACACTGACTGTGTGTAGCTGAAATGTAGAGAAGGAAAATGTGAGTATTTGACAATACAATAGATTTTTTTTCTCAAATCTTGGTGTTTAATCTCTCATATTCACTAAACGCTCAGAGGTATAAAGTTAAAAGCAGAAGTTTACATTAGAGGTTTGTGATACTGAATATTATGATGTCAATCCAATAAAGACAAGGCCTGTATCGCTGATACTAATACTGATACTTATTTAAGTATAATATAGCTTCAAACATCTCACCGTTAGTTGTTTTCTGACTAAATTCCTTTGAATTATTTAGTTAAAACCTGGGACAGAATTTGGATAAAGTTTGCAAAGTCATTTAATAACATGATAAACTGAAACAATAGGAAAGCAAAACAAATTTGTGTGCACTGTTTTCAAAATAAAGCGAAAAAAATATTATTTGCGAGTAAATTTCAAGAGGGAATCTGAAACTGAAGTATCGATATTATTGTGCTAGCATCTGTCCGATATTGATACCGACTTGGTGTCGATATTATCGATATTGTGGATTGATCCACCCACCTCTAGTTCGCATACATCAAATAAAAAGACAAAAGCTTTAATTTTCTCACTGTCTGAAGCTAAATAAGACCAAATTTTTATTGCTTTAGTCCATTTAGAATTAACCAAATTATTCCTATATGCTAAATGTCACAATAATAAGATAAAGAATATGTGAGAGATTTATTTATTAGTGTCTTCAAAGTCAGATGTCTTCATGCATTTTCTCAGTGTTGCCTAGCACTGACTTGAATTCAAATTTTTTGGGGTATCCTTCCACAAGCTTACAAGGATAAAAGAAAGAAAAATGCTAAGTTTTCTCCTCAGAATCAATTGACGAAAGTGAACAGGTGAGATTTCTCAAATTTCCACATAAAATTATTCAGCTACTGCCTGGTAATTGGCGGCTGAAACTTTTTCCCAACAACACGGGTTCCTCAGGCTATCTCTATAGACCAGCTGCCTTCTCTCTGCATGTTACAGGAACCTTTGACTCACTGGTGACATCAATCAGGATCTGAGTGCCGTCAGAAACGTCGCACGTCGCTCTGGGTGTCAGAGGTCAGCAGTGAAGAATCAGCGAGTACCGTCCTGTATCAGAAACAAGCAGATCGAGGGTCAGGACCGTCAACTCCAGAGACGTCACCGTTTATGGCCTCCGAGGGTGTGAGCGGAATAAATCAGCCCCGTTTGTTATGATCCATGGCTGTTTTTTTTTTTTTTTTTGTGGCCATCTACGTGTCCGGTTCATTTCTTTGGTTTCTTAGTTATCGTGTGCTGTTCTTTGTGTGTTTTGCTTCTTTACTTAGATCATCAACTGTGTTTCCATGACGAATGTGCGCAGAATTTTGTTGATCCTCCCCTAATGTCGAAAATAAATATACTGCAACTGCGTTGTTTCCTTAACATGAGAAACACAATTAAAACACAAATGAATAAGTCAGGAAAAAACATGCTCCTCCTTCCACTTCCTGTCCTCCTTTTTGTCTTTTACATCGGTTGTAACATCCGGTTGTTGATCACATGACTCGTTTTTCAATTGCAGTTCTGCGAAAAACACTAAATTCGATACAGCCGAAAAATCACCTCATCCTACTACAAAATCGTTTTATTGAAAAACGTAAGTTTTTTTTTTTTTTGGGGGGGGTTGTTGTTTTTTTTTGTTTGTTTGTTGTTTTTTTGTTGTTTTTTTTTTCAAAAATTGTCATGTTTCCATTAGGGGAATTTATTTTTGTAACTCCAATTTGCGCAATTTTACTGTCAGTTGAACCACAGCTGCTGGAGTTGGTCTCCTCCCCATTGGTTTGCAGATCATTTTGGACCTTAGTTGAGCTCTTTTTGTGTCAATTAATGTCACAGTCCAGTATGAATAATTTCTTGTTTTTTTTCCGGTTCTTGCCTCTCGTATAAATTTTGAAGCGTTTCAAACATCTGACGTAACGTTTGCATCACTTACAATTACATTTGAAATCTGTAAGCGGGACTCGAACTACCGCATTCTGGTTTCGCTCGAATTATTCACGATGCTCCTGGAGTTTTGTGGTTCCCGTTCATCAAAGTTCCTCTTGTCGTGGCGATCCCATCAGCGAATCGGAATGCGCTTGCGGTGATGAAAATGATCGTTAGCCCACGCTCGCTATCCATCAGCAAAGTCAGCAGAGCAACAGTTTTGGTCAGAATCCATGGAAGGAAAAGAAAGAGAGAGAGAGAGAGAGAGAGAGAGAGAGAGAGAGAGAGAGAGAGAAACCCATCAGTTGTAATTAGGGGCTACATCAGCATGGGGTTGTATGTTTTCTTCCTCACATGTGAACCCAGCGGTGCACGGTCAAATCCTGAGGCTTTCAGTCACAGACGACGCTAAAGTGCAGCTGCCACTGTGGATTAGACCTGAAGGGAAAAAGGCACATCCTGGGTGGTAATGCTCTTGTGGTTTGGTTGCAGCTTTGAGACGGGCTGCCATCAGTATCCTGGATGTCGTTCAGAGGGCTGCGCAGTTTGAGGTCCACTTTGAAGTCTGGGTGTGGGAAAAGCCATGGCAGGCAGCGTTCCGGTCAGTATAGGCAGGGGCTATTACATGGAAAACAGGGTGTTTGCACTTGTTGGTCCTGAATGCTTCATGTCACAAGCACATATACAGAGGAAGTAGCACATAGTCGTTACGTATAGTTCATTAAAACGAGGCAGAGATGTTTTATGTGATGGAAGGTCATGGAATTAGGATTAAATGATAGGGCGGTGTGATGAGGCCGAAACGTCCCGCTATAATAAAATGCTGAAAATATTTCTGCTTGGCCAACCCAAACATTAACAACATGGAGCCAACGACATATCCGAGTGAATCCCTGTGTCCCCCCCCCCCCTCCCCTCACAGAGGCAAATGCCTCAGAGTAAATCTTTTAAACATGGTGGGATTTGTGCGGGTCAGCGTCCGCGCCGGCAGGACTGTGATTACGGCCGACCCGAGTGAATATTTGACATGGCAGAAATGGAAATTAAGGATGTGAGGAGGATAAAACGCGAAACCAACAGACGTGTAATTAGATGAGTGCCGCGGCTTTTTTAGGCCGTAGCGACTTGTAAGCGCTGAAGTCACATGAGGACGCGCAGGGCTCTGGTGGAGCGTGGTGCTGCGGGGAACGATTCCATATGAAAAAGATAAATAAAATAAAAAACGTGTGCAGGTGATGACTTCAGTCGATTTCTAGCCAGAGGAGTCCAGAGAAATCAATGGAGAATAAAACGCTGTCCTCATATCTTCCTGCAATTGATCAGAGGGCAGAAATGGTCCTCCAAGGTACAGAAGCAGGAAGCGTGAGTAGTGACAATGAGACTCAGGATATGTGAGGATATTGTATGTGTACGGGGAAAAAAAAAGTCAAAAATCTTGGGTCCAGTTTTAAAAGTGGTGCAACAGAGAGATGTCAATATTAGCTTGATCGCTTGACAACAGCAAAGACCGGGATTCTGCAGGCTCATGCAGATTAAAGTAAAGCAAAAAAAAAAAAAAAAAAATGCTGACATGTTATTGCAACTATAAATCAGAATAAACTGCTATTTTATTTTTGATATGATTGGAATGTAGGTAACCTCATATTAGCTCTAAAAGAATGTACCCAGACTGAGAAACGAATCAAAAATGAAGCCTTGAATTTATTTTTTTATTACTGGGTAGCTAATATTTAATCCAGTTCAGTTCAGTTCGCAACAAAAGTCATCTCGAGGCAATTTACTTAAAGGTCAAGTCAATTCAATCAAGAACACAGAGTGGAAGTCACTTGTATGCATTCCAATATGACACCAGCTACCAAACAATACAGTCAAGTTCAATTTGTTGTCCAAATTGGTTAAAGCATTTCTGTCTGAAGACACCCAGTAGACCTCACTGAGAAACTGACAGTGGAGAGTCAGCTGCGTTAAGTTGCTGACTTTGCAGCAATGCCTCGTAGTGACAGCGAAAATGTAAACTTCCCCTTTAACAGGAAGAAAAGTCCAGAAAGAACCCGACTCTGTGTGAGTGTCCGTCTACCACGACAGGCTGGGACTTTGAGAAGACTGAGTGTATACACACACAAAAAGAAACATTGATTCTATGTTAAATAAATATCTTCTCTTTAAATTACTGGTCACAATTCAATGAGAATAAAATCCTTTAATCTTTATGGCAACCATTCAGCCGTGCAAAACTCCTGGTTGGACCTAGCACCGCCTTTAAGGCAAAGCTCCGCCTCACAGAGCAGCTCCTCCTGACACTCCCCCAGTCAGTTCCTTCAGACTAGTCAGCAGCAATTAGTGAACATCTTTCCATCTACTGAGTCTATTATAGGAGCTACTTGAACGCTGGTAAAAAAAAAAAAAAAGTTGTTAAGGGGTTAAAGAGGAATAATGTGATGACTTCCTGAAGTCAGAGTTTTAGAAAGAGCAGTTTTTAAAGACACAGAGGCCCAATTTCAAAGTGTTAAATTAGAAAGTCAAATTTCTTTTCAGTCATATTTGATATATACAACATTTCTATAATAACTGAAGTTAAAGTCATTTGATTGTGCTATAAAATGCCAATATGTGCCTGGAAAACACACTGCCCCTTTAACCCAGTGATACAAAAGTCCCACTGGTTGTGGATTTGGACCAGCAAACACTTGTAATGTCTCACTTTTTGGCACCTCATCATCCGTCCAGTTACCCTCATCTGGAAGGTATTTTTCACATTTTGCACAGAGAAAACATTTCCCACTAGAAAGGTATTTCTATACAGAACAAAGTGGCATCAGTTAATTAGCTGTACATAATAATGAAAACGTGGAAATGAAGACGTGAAGATAAACGATACAAAGACACAATCCTTTAATCTTGCTTTCAGTGCCTTTGCTTTAATACAGTGAGCCAGATGACATAAATATTGCACTATTTAATGAAGTACTTAAGAGTTTCCTGCCTGGACTCTAGTGTGAATCTAGTGTGCTGAACCTGAAGCACAGCCTTCCTTGAACTCAGTGTTAACAAATGCATAAAGATTGATTTAACTGTTTAACCCAACGAGGAACAACATCAGGCGTTTTAAATCTGAACTACATTCATAAACACAACTTGCTCTCCCTCAGAGCTGGAAACCAGAAAACAGGAGATCCATTACGAGAGCCTAAACAAAGCTGCTTTATTTTGGAGATATGGCAGCTCTCTGTTTGACACAAACGAGCAGTATTTCACTGAGTTGTGTGTCCCTGTCAGGTCACATTGGGATTGTGTTTCTCTGAGACGTTCCATGAAGACGTGAAGATAAGGTTCGGATTAGCGGCTTCCTCTTCGACAGCGGTATTATCTCGAGACTCTTTATTTAGCAGAATGAGGTCAAATACATTTGTCAGTTGTAGATTGTGGCTAGTGCCTTTCTGCTTTACTCTCAAGTTAACGTAATCGGTTTCAAACTACAGTGGACCCCGGTTCAGTATTCCCACATTCAGCTATTCGTGCAGTTTTCTGTGTAATTAGTCACAGATTTTTATTTTATTTTTTATTTTTTATTTTTTGGAGAGCATGTGTGAAACATTCAAATTAAAATGCAACTTGGGAAGTTGAGATACTCTGGCACAATGCTGCTTGGCATGCTATTGGCTGGCATTTACAAAGCAGCCAATCCAGGAACACCTTTCATTGTTCTTAGTAATCTTTGGCTGTACCGCAAAGAGTGGAGAATGTTAGCTTCTGCGCTAGTGCTAAGGTGGTTTCCGCTGTAGATATTACTATATGTTGAACTGTTAAAACAGGTATTGTTTTTAGAGGAGATCTCAAGTACTACTTATGGGGAATAAACTCTAACATGGATACTATAACACTATAGAGCAATGAGTATTGTTGAAGATGCTTTCAGTCCTCTATGTCGTCAACTTTCTTTTTGTAGTTTTTTCTTTCAAATTTTCTTCAATCTTTTTCCATACAACAGATTTCTTCAACAATTGGAGTCTGTTGGTTTAGAGCAGGTAGATCTGATCTCATTTCCTTATTTCTTCTTTTTTTTTTTTTTTTTGCAGATCACTGTTTGAAATTTAGCAAGATATTCATCTCTTTCTTGTACATATCCATCCATTTCCTGCACTCGCTTGACCATTCAAAGTCACGGTTGGGTTGCTGCCTGTCTCCAGTAGTCATTAGGCGATAGGAAAGGTTCACACTGGACAGGGCGCCTGTCCATCACCAGGCTCCCTAGTACATATAGAAAGATACTGGTAAAAAGTATCTTTACCAGATACCAAGATCCTGGCACCTGGTCAGACCAAGATTCTTTCCTAATTCATTCTTTATGTTTTACCAAAAAGGTCTTAGACATCTCCAAGATGCATGACTCGGATGTTGCCTCCCTAAGTGGATTTTTCTTTTCAAGTTTCTCGCTGCACATGTGTGACTTAGTTTCCTCAAACAGTCCAAAAACATGCATGCTAACTCAGCCGGATGTGTGGATATATAATGCTGTGCTATATTGTAACAGACTGCCAATCAGTACGGGTGTAGTCTACCTCTCAGCTGCGGACCACAAGAGAGAGAAACCACAACCTTGAACAAGGTTACATTTTATTAAAAAGTGAATGGTTTAATAGACAAGCCCGATCTGCAACCAGGTTTATAAATTCACATTTACAATTTGTCCTTTTTCTTCCATTCATGATGCATTTGAGGCCTTAAATCTGCTAATTTCACTTTTCTCTAGATTGCTAGTTTTTTATCTTTTTTATTTTTGAGTCGCATCTGCCTGTTGTTAAGCTGGATTAAAGATTCTGTATGGAGAAATAGAGCTGGAGTTCTGCTTCATTCATGCCGCAGAACACACCCCGAGGTGTCACAGAAGTCTAATTGGCTGGGATGTGATAGTATAAACTTTGAGTATTTAACCTCTGCTTTTCTTACCTAGAGTAAGCTGTGCAGTCGTTGAGTCTCTCCCTGGCTCTGCGGTCACAACCACAATGCTTCACACAACAGGATTGTGTATATGTCTATCCACAGCACATTGTGGTTCAATATTTAAGGGGATTTGCTCTATAAACAAAAGTCGCCGTCTGAGTCAGCGGATGAAAAGTGAGTTTGTCATTAGAGAGTGAGTGCATTTAGAACAAAAAAAATAACAAAAGACCAAAGTGAGTTTTGCTCAAATTACCCAGTATGTTTACTCCAAAACATCTGGAACACACTTTCCTTTGCCAAGGGAGTGGAAGACAATAAGACACAGCTTGGTATGAAACAATCCTTCAAGCGTAACACTTGTGCGGTCATTTATTTAGTAAATGCCACAGCTTGGGCCGAATGGAGATGAACTGATCACGAATAAGAAACTGTGAAAAAAAAAAAAAAAAGCTAAAAGCTAAACGGTTGTATAATTTTGACAGGGAATAACGTGATCAGCGTCTTTCATGAACGTCTGAAACCGTGCTCCTTTCTTCCCCACCACATGCATACGATAAAAAATGAAACTTTGCGCTGAAAATGCCACATTTGTTCAAAGTCAGCATAAATAATTAGCATACGGTTATACGGCTGCACTGACATCCTCTCCGTAAACATCATGGACAAAAAACACCAGTCCAACACACGCGTGGAGCGAGCCAAACTTTGCGCCAAGAATGCTGACACAGCTCTTTCTTTGGGTGTACAAGGATCGGAAAGCCCTTAAAAGTAAACCAGATACCTGTAAACTCTCATAGAACCTCCAATAAAACAACACCAAAACTACCCCTCCCCCCCACCATCCCCCGGGCAAGTCTGCTTGGGTAAAGATCTGGACCGCTGATCAAGATTTGATCAGACTCTCCTTTCCAAAACCTAGAGCAAGTTTTGCTTGATAATTAGAACAAATGTTCTGGTCAACCTTCTTAGAAAATGGTAGCACCACTTTGGTTTGGCACTCCACAGCTGTTCCTGTTTTTCATAAGACATTAAAGGGCAGTAGTAAGTACAAAATCAACTTTTTTGAGCTTTACATCATGTTACAACGTTATTTCTTCATCTCTTAATCTCCCATGGCAACCATTCAGCTTTGCAAAACACTTGAGGCGACTGAGCTCCTCCCCTGAGCTGCAGTTTCTGAGATTTTAAGCCATATTTGACATATGTCGCACTTTTTATAACAGCTGAAGGTAACATAGCTACTTGATTGTGTTATGAAATGGCACTGGAAAATGTGTCTGGAAAATACATTGTCTCCTTCCTAAAATGACTTAGGTGGCCTAAGTCATTTTTTTCCCCCCAAGTTAGATTTTTTTTCCCTTCTTTTTTCTTTTGCCTAAATCATATTTTGATTTAAAAAAAAAAAGAGGTGGTGATTTGTTTGGCTTAGGCCATTATTTTAGAAAAGTGACGACGTAATACTGCCCTTTTTTAACTTTAAAAGTTATGTCAGCCAAGTAAACGCTACATTGTCCAGAATGTTCGGTGTCTCGGGTCACTTTCATCCGACTCATTTGGCACGAACAAAAAACGCACATGTCAAATGAGTCATGAACAGAGACACGTCAACAGTAAGCAAAAGGAAATTGGTGCTCATCGAAGATATGTGTTGGCATCCATCACCCTGCACTGGACGGTGTTTTCTGGTATCTTTTTTGTTAATCTAACAGTAAAATCTAACCTCTCATACGTCGGATGGCATTTACTCCAAGACTCCCGTCCCGTTTTGGCAAATTCTAACTGATACGAAATAATTCCTGTAAATTATAATATGCTATAAATGCAGTCTGCGACAGCTCATTCATTTCGGGGACCGCAGACAACTGCAAGTTTAGAGGCTTGGATCCAAGTTTGTTTTCTCTGGGAGGATTTTTTTTTTTTTTTTTTAAAGTCTCCGCGGGGGAAGTCGGGTTAAGCGTCTGCCGGCTTTGCCTACAACTTCCTGTCCAATCCTGCCTCTGTGAAGGCGGCAACCCAAAACCAGCTATCAGTGCGAAGACACAGCTTGTTCTTATCAACACCGGTGCAGGGAGATTTACACTGTTTTCAGACTGCCTACTATTAAGCCTTAAATCACCCGTGTCCCCGTATGATTAGGGGGGAACAAACACCTCGTGTTAATGACAAGCAGCGAGACTATTCATCACTTCTGGAATGATTTGTTGTTATTGATGCATTAAATGTGGCAGCAGCAACAACAAAAACATTAAGTAAATCCTTATTGAGCTTCAGGCCAGACTCGGTAATAACTTGCTTCGCTAGAGTTAGGGCACTCTCATTCAAAAAGAAACGCAATCTTTTCCTTTTTCTGCTCTGAGTAGATTCCACAACCGGCACTTTGATCAGATCTACCCTCACATGGCGCTTTGAAGACCTTGTCTCCTGCAGGCAGAGATTGCTGCCTCAATTGTTCTTACTTGGTGATTTAAATAAAGAGAGTCTCCAAAGCCACACGGCTCTAAATATGTATTTCTACTGTTCTAATTAGAGAGTGACTCTGGAGCGGGCACCGAGCCCAGGATGAGGGACGGCTAAATATACCAAAACAAAAACAAAGCTTCCAAATGGAAAATTATAAACATTTAGACAGAGCTGTGGAAAAAAATTGAAAATATAGCTGGTAAGGTGACTTTTTGTGTGCGTGCGTGTGTGTGTGTGTGTGAGGGGGTGCGCGTGTTTGTTTTACTGGAGCAGAAGCAGGGCAGAGACAGGAGGCTGTGGTGCGGCTGCACACTTTGAGAACGGCGAGCGTGGAGCACGAAGCCGTCGGGGAGAAAAGCACATAGGGAAAAAAACCCCCAAAAAACAGAAAACTTCAGCAGAGGGTCCTCATTCCAAAATGAGTTCATCTGGTTTGATGTGAACCTTGATCCAATTTCTGTGCTTTCAGTCGTTGCGAGAAGCAGTGAGTGGTCAATAAATCATCGTCAGTTTTTCTAATGTAATAAAAACAGAAACCCAACATTTCTCCCTAATGGCTACTTTATTAGCTTCTACTGTTCAAACTGCACAAATAGTAAATCAGCCAATCACATGGTGGCAAGCAGGGTGCACCGATTACAGTTTTCTGGCTGGTTACTGATCTTTTAAAAAGCTTAACCTGCCGATTCCGATTTTGGCCAATACCAAATTTTTGGCTGAAATGTTGCTCAATATAGCAAGACAGTTGTTGAGTTGGCAACAGTGGGGTCATTATTGTTAATTGTAAACGTGCAGACATAACTTGGTGGGCCGGTCTGCCAGTCAAACCTCTATCATCGGAGAGCAAAAGAGGACAGTGTTTGATTCGAGCTAGATAAGACCGGTGGATAAGATCGGCTACATATGTAAAAATCGGCAAATCACCAATCTCCCAAAGTTAAGGAAATCGGCACCAATAAACTGGTGCACCCCTCGCGAGTGGCAACTCCATACTCGATGAGGTGAAGGCAAATAGGTCTCAGGATGAGAAAAGTGACAGAGTGTTGCGGAGTAACATGTCAGTAGCTCTAATAACCGCTCGTTACAACACAGGTGTAACCATTGTTGGGCTCACCCATGGCTCTCCACCTTGACTTGAAGCAGATAGGATAGGCTTCAGCCGCAGAACACACAGAGTACGACTCGGGACCGGCGAGAACACGGAAAAGAGTTTTGACAAGCTTACCAAAGTAAAACCTGATGAAGTGTCTGAGTTTAAAATGTGGTTAGCTGAATTTACTGAGATACTCCATTTGGAGACATTGTGGTATGATACCTTGGCCTCTGCTAATAAGTTCTGTAGTATCTGGCAGCCATTTTTGGACCTTCTCACCCAGTAAGATTGATCCCAATGCTCACTCAGTCTATAATGCCACCAGCGCCTTTATAGACAGGTGGTACCATCCCGGAGTGTAAATGGTAAACTCTGCAGTGTAACCAGCTGTTTAGATAATTGCCCTGATTCATTTTTAGTCATTGTTTATTTATTTATTTTTTTAGTTGTTGTCTGTTTTTATGTTCATTTTCCCTTATTGGTACCAGTATTTTTTTTTCTTATACAGGAGTATGTGAAATATATGTTTTATACTCTTGTGTATGATTTCTCTATGTTCTACTTTGCAAAACTTATATAAAAAACAAGATTACCAAAGTTGGACAATAAAAGGTTACCAGGTTGATAAGTACTGATTTCATTTGGGACATTCACCAGTCCCCTTAATCCCAATTGATCGCCATTTTAAATGCCTCCACGAGTGTTGCTGCTATTCACCACGTCCAACCCTTTCTAACCACAGTCTGCACATTTTCTGATGGCCGTAACGAACCAAGTCACAAAGCTCGGATCATCTCACACTAGTCTGCTGATCATGTTAAAGAGTTCTCTGTACCGCAATGGACTCAACAGTGACCAGGTCTCAACTCAAGAAAGGTTTGAGATGCAACCCGACAGCAGCGGCATGTCACGTTGTAGAAAGAAGGGACTCAAATATTGAACAAAGCTGTGGTAGAAAGGTGAAAAACAAATAAAGACATACCGTAAAGACAAACGGTCAACAAACGATGAAAATCCAGGAGCGTAACTTACTGAAGGAGGACTGGAGAAAGACATCGGGTGCCGGTGAGGAAATCAGGTGACCAGCTGACAAACTGATAGGCTGAGCAAAGAGGCTGAACTTGGTCTGAGTTAAAACAAAAAAAAAAATACAACGGGGAAAACGAATAAAACCCCTTCCAACAATAACCAACCTCACTGATGTCCACAAAAAGCAAAAGATGCATAATGCAAACCAAGGCGGCCTCTGAAGGAGAGCAAGAAGCAAACCAAACCAAAGCCAGGAAATACCTCCATCTGTAAAACCCGTCCCGGTTCTGATACGATCCCTCACCTGGTTCACTCTGTGCTTTAGTGAAGGATCACATGGTTATAGAGGCATCCATACCGGTATCCACGTAAATGGATGTTCCAATATTGCCACCCTAAATTATTAATGTTTTAAGAAACTAGCTGTGCTTGCAAGTGTCTCATAATCTTGATCTGTTGATATCTGTCCTAGCAGTACCAGAGGAACGGGAGGTAAACACAGCTATTAGGGGAAGAGTTATTAAAACCACCTGGAGATATTAAATATAAACTGATTCATAAATTACTTTTATGGATTATGGGAAAAATCATCAGCCGTGAGTGCAGCTGTGAAGGGCACATTGTTCTGCTTCAAATTTGTAAGGAGGGATTTCAAAATAAAGTGTAGGAACATGATAGGGAATCAGCTACACATAGCTTTACTGGCTGAAGGTCCCTTTATACGACATACTATTTTAGTGTTGACATCAACTGTAAAGCATTTTCAGAGGAAAACGTTTTTTTTAACGCGTGAAATACATGAGATTCTTTGTTTGGCACACAATGTTTTTTTTGTTCTTGAGGAAAGTGACACAGCTACATTCACATTCTGCTGAAAAAAAAAAAACTCCAGCTCTAGCATAAAGTTTAATAACAGTAAATGTGGATTTCCTCGGCTTTTGGTTCATCGGTTTCCCGTCATTCCAGAATTACACACTTACACGGGTTAAGAAATACAATCACAACGGAATTCAGAATAATAAAAATTGAAAAAATTTAATTTGCGGGGAAAAGAAATGAAATGGACTTCATTGGGCCCTAAGCTGATTCTTTTTCTGCTACCACACATTTTTTCCTTCCACTAAACTTTTGATGTATCCTCTTGGCTATGGGTCTCTATGAACACCCAGGGGTTGTGAGATCACTTTTTCCTCAATCTTCCAGTTTTCCAACACAATCAATCATCCTCAAAGTTACAACCAATAATAAATATCTCTCTCCATGTGAAATTAATCTATACATGACTTTCACTTTCAGAAATAAGAATTGAGGTGGTTAGTTGGTTCTTGGTCGTTTCATCAAGTCTTTTATCTATGGTGCAAAAATATTAAAAAGACGGTAACACTTTATTTGAAGGGGTGTGCACAAGACTGTCATGACACTGTCATAAACATGACTTAACAGCTGTTATGTCTTCATGAATGGTTATGACTGCTGTCATAAAGTGTCATTTGGTAAACAATGACACTTTTAGAGCAAAGTTAAGACTTGTAATGCAAGTTTTCATACAACTTTGCATTAAAAATGTCATTATTTCCCAAGTATCACTTCATGACAGTCATAACCATTGATGAAAACTACTCCATGTTCATAATAGGTGTCATTCCATGTTTATGACAGTGTCATGTCAGTCTTATACACACCCCTTCAAATAAAGTGTTACCGTCTTTTTAGTATTTTCTAGTGTTGACTACTTTATTTGCTAACAAAACATAAAAGCCTTTGCCTCCATCTTTAGACAGGTCATGCTGCAGCCAGTAGGCATGGTTTGTGCTTAGCTTGTCTTCTGAAAGAAGAACCTGCCACGTGCAGAAACATCTAGAAGCCTGTGCGTTCACAGCAACTACTGCAGGAGGAGTTTTATTGGAGTGATCAATACAACTTACCAAACCAGGCTTTGGATGATAAATATGGGCAGCAAAGACAGTTTATAGGACTTTTTTTTTTACCTAGAAAGCCATATCAGCTGTCCACAGCCATATCTTTTCTAACATTGTTTGTAAATTATCAGGAAAAACTGTCCCGTTTCTTTATTCTGGATCTGTCCCTGAAAGCCAGTGCCAAGTCTGAGTTCGAATCAAACGTTTTCGAGAAAGGTTGGCCGTGCGAGGACATACCAAAGTCTGTCCGGGTCCAACCTCTTCTTTCATTGAGCCCAGCATTCAAGTAAAGCTCCAAACTTCCTCTTTTTTTTTCTGAATGACTTAGATTTCAACAAGTCATTCAAAAATGCTTTTCATATATTTCAGTGGATGAGAGATAGCCTAGCAGCGGTAAATGAGGGGGCTTCTCTAATGTCAGGAGGGCGAGTCAATAGCCACCACTTAAACTATCACTTCACAGCAGACCCCGGCCTTCTGACGAAATCCTTCAGGAAGGAAAAGGGTTTTACTGCGAACACATTTACCCTCGCCGACCTCGGATGACTCCAATCTTCCCTTCCTGCAAAATATCCTTCCTTGGGGATTCTAGATCCTCCGGCTCACCTGACACACCTGGGAACCAAATGTGTGTGTGAGGTGCGGTGTGTTTGCGAGGATTTTTTTAAAAACATTTTTTTGTCAGGTTGAACTGCGTGAGGCGCTGAGGATCCTCTGAAATATGTCAGCGGAAGAATGTCGTGCGTTTTTGTTAGCTCAAAGGCAAACCACGCGCTCAAGTCCAAGCTGCTTTATTAATTTGACGTCCGCAAAGCTACGGACTTGGTGACGTTACAAAAGAAATAACAAAAAAAAAAAATAATCTCTTGCTATGATAAAATTCTCCTCACAGTGAAGGAAACTGTCGTAGGAAATCGAGCGTCTGGGGCGGCCGCAGCAGCTGCACGTGCATTCCAGCAGATAATGGGAAATAAAACGGATGCCTTAAGTGCTAATGCAGACCGGCCGCACCGTCTTTCTCGCATGTTGTCCTTTTTGCACATAAAGTCTGAACCGATTAAAGCTCAAGCCGAGCAGGGAGGGAAAACGCTTTATAGTTTCTGTTGTGTGCAAAAAAAGAAAAAAGAGCAGTTTACATTTTTCCTTTTCGGCGGGAACTTTACTCCAGATCGACAGCAAAGTGTTGGATGGAGATAAAGCGCAGTAAATCCAGCTAATTGTGCATTTCTACAGCCATTCACACATCTTGAACTTTTCTCTTTGGAGCAGCTGCAGAGTCTGAAACAGCTGACCAAATGTAGCATAGTGGTAAATAAAACTGAATGCAGCGGAAATGGGATATCCCAACATCCTTTTTACCCTTTTTATTTATTTATTTATTTTTTTTAAAGTAGCAACAACTTAAAAGTACAGGAAAACACTTGCGGTTTGTCATTTTTTATTAATAAAAGAATTGAATTCAGCCTGCTAGAGAGGACAGAAAAAAACAAAACAGTTTCTTGTAACACTTCCACACCTTTTAGGGTTCTGGACAGCAGAAAAACGTGGTGAGTGGCAGCCGTGTGGACAAAAACGCCTTGTTGATCAAAGGTCAGGGGAAAATGGACAAACCGGTCATTGTAGCCAAAGCGTGAGGAATCTCTGAATGCACACACCGCTTTGAGCCTGAAGCAATACATACCACACAACGTGTCACTGCTGTTGCCTTAGAGTAGCAAAGCGAGACGACAACTTGCACAAGTTCACCAAAAACAGTTTAGTGAAAAAAAAAAAGTAAATAAAAATGTTGCCTGGTCTCAATTTTAGCTGCAACATTCAGATGGCCAGAGAGAATTTGCCACAACCAACATAAAAGCATGAATCATCATCATCTGCTGCTGCTGCTGTAACGACCAAAGGAGACGTTTTCTGGGCTAATTTCCCCCCCTCACTGCAGCAGCTGGGCGTCATTCAAACGCCACCTGCTTTGAATGCTCCTGTACTATTGCTGACATTGTCCAGCCGTCTATGACTGGCGTGCCGGTCCTCTGAAGCAGTGGTCTCACACTGCATTCCTCGAGGGCCAGAGACCTGATGCAACTTTTTGGTGTGTCTTTGCTTCAGCGCACCAGCCTCCAAATTTGAGCCAGCTAGCAGAGCTCTGCAGCGCTTGACTGCATGCTAGGCCACGTTCACACTGCAGGCCTTAATGCTCACTTAAAATTCTTTGTGAAATCTGTTTTTTGTTTTTTTCTTTTTGTGCGGCCGTTCACATTTCCAAATATATTGGACTTGTGTGTGATATTCTATGTGAGCTGTAAACATCCTAAAAGTGTCCCGCACGCAGTAAAAGGCGTCACATGTAGCGTAGCGAGCGTGTTTACGTAAGAAACACGGATGGTAATGGTGAAGCGTATTTTGCGACTTTAAAGCGAACTTTATTAGTATTATTTTTAAACCTTTATTTAACCAGATACAAACCCATTGAGGTTAATTTGTTTTTTTATTATATAAGTGAATTTGCTGACTCTGGTTGGTCAACAACTTTAAAATAGCAAGATATGCTCCACCCATTACCATCCATGTTTACTTCGGCAAACACTGAGCACGTTACGTTACAGCACCCTCTGCTGGATACTTTTGCAGTTCAATTTGAAGTTAATTTGCAACTTAATCCTCCTTATGGTCGCCATGGTTGTTGTTTTTCTTCAGATTTGCGCGTATCAGGGTGCAGAACAGCGACGATTCTCGAGTGGTAATGGTGTACAAGTCGGATGAATACAATCACATTTGAAAATATTGGATTTAGGACAACATACCCGAGCAGCCGGGGTCGTTTTTGTAAAAATCCAGTCAGTGTTGTTCATGCGGTCGTGAAAAGAAACAACTTGTTGAATCTATCCTACAGAAAACTAAGGCAGTGCTGAAGGGCGATGGGTGCCAACAGCCCGGTACATAGAAACAGACGTCAGGGTGGGTTTCTCTGAGTCACACTCTGTCTTTAAGGCCTCTCTGAGTGTATGGAAGATTATGGATGGCTTGTAATGGCCCTCCATTATCTTCATAATCACTGGGAAGAGTAGTTATCCTGCAATCAGAAGATTGAGAGTTTTGCAGATTCGCCTAACCACACTGGGTAAGACCGTAAAAGCCCGACTTGCCTACTGATCTGTGTAGTGGTGCATCAGTGTGTGTGAATGCAAGTAGCCTTAATGGCTGAGAAAGAGCAGCAGTAGGAGAAGTTTAACAGACCCGCTGAGGAGGCGAGGAATGTGGGCCTGATTCTGTTCAGCAGAGCCAACCTGCATAAAACTACACCGCAGTGTTTTTATGCTAATGTAGATAATGGGACGCAACTGTGTTTTTAATTTGAACAGCTCCATTATGACATGTCTGAATCCAGCTGAATCAAAATGAGGATCAGCTAAAAGGTCATTGCCAGTAAATATCTCACCTCCACCAGAAAGGTTTTTCTGCTAGCCGCAGCCATTGCACATTAAAAGTTAAATGATGTTTACCTGGACAGATGGACGACGTGTGCTTCCACAGTCATTTATTTCACCATAATAATGTTTTAGAACCAGTTCTTATTCACAGACTTTTGCAACATCCACTTTGGCCAGATCTATAAACTGCAGCAATCAGACATAGGCGTTTCAAATGGAAAGGTCATTTTTACAGACCGAAACCTGCCACTCCAAAAAAAAAAAAGTAAATATATATTCATCCGTCTATGTTCATTGCAGGTGCCAGTTTCCAGCTTTCTTTGGGCAAAAAGTGAGGTTCACCCTGGACAGGTCACCAGTCCATCGTAGGGCTTCGTAAAGACACACAGGACCAAGCAAAGTATCCAAACAAATTTAGAGATACCAGTTAACTGAACTCAGAGGGAACCATGGAGGAATACCCCAGACCAGGATTCAAAGCTAAGACCGTCTGAATGGAAGGCAACGGTGCTAAAAATCCAAACTCCTAAATCCATACGCTTCTATAACAACGTCCAATTTAATCCAAACATGACAGCAGTGTGAAGGTTATAAAACAGGCGCTGGCAGGTTTTTGGAGTCAGAAGCCAACTGTGTTCTTGTGGTGACGCTACCAGCTGTTTGCTGACAAATCTGTTGTGGTAAAGACTGGTTGACATCAACTGCTGGTGAAAATGTTGATCCGTTCATCCACCTTCCATTTCTCATCTTAATAAATCTTGATTAATATTGGTGGCTTTTCTATTTTTCCTACATATATCATATATTTATTTATTTGCTTTTATCAAATTTTAATCATTTAACTGCTTGTTTGATTTTGCAACAATGAAACTATGTTGGGTCGGGACGTGCGATAGTTCTCGTCGTGGTGCAGTTATATTGTCCATCAATTTTTAGTGCAGCTGTTTCAATCATTGAAATTTGGCTGCACTGCGTCGTCTCTTGTCTGACTGTGTAATGTGTTTGTATGTCCTGCCGTCGCTGTACTTCTGCCCGCAACCAATTTCACTGAGGGGGCAATAAAGCACATCTTTATTATAACATTTTACCTTATCATTTCTGAACAGACTCAACTCTTTCTCCCCAACACATAATTGTCTAAAATTTTAGGAGAACTAATGCGCTTTGGTTGTGTGTTTGTGTGTGTGGCAAGAAAAGCAGTTTACCAGTGAAACATTGGCAGGTCTCACAGGGAGCTCTGTAAATGGGCGCAGTGACATGACATAACACCAATAGTAAGAAATGCACATTAAAGCCTGCTAAGCTCAACAATTTGACAATAGGACAGCTTTAAAGCTTTAATGGAGGTTGGGATTTTTTTTTTTCTTTCTCTTTCACAGAGCTGCAGCTGCTGCCTTTCTAAATGTGCCGGTCATGCTGCATATTCTGCGTACACTGTAAAATATTACTGAGAGTCTGAGTTTACTCAACGCTTTAGTCATTTGCTTAAAGGAATCTGAGCATTCCAAGAAGTGTATGTATTTGAAAAAGCCTGTTGACTAAAGCTGTTGACAGATTTTAGATCTTTAAGTAGTTAAATTCTTCCACGATTACGTAACGGTTGTAAACTGTGTGCTAAGTTTTTATTTAGCACACAAGAAACCCCCCCGCCCCCCCAAAACTAGAGCTGTAAAAAGGTGTTTACGCCCTTAGAGCTTTCTTTCTTTTTTCTTTTTGTTGCATTTAAATGTTTCAGAGCATCATACAAGGGCACTTGAGTAAACACAAAAAAGCTGTTTTTAAAATTATGATTTCATTTAGTAGGGGAAAAACCATCCAAGCCAGCCTGGCCCTAAGTGGAAAACTAATTACCCCGAAGCCTAATAACTGGCAGTTCCACCCTTGGTGCTGACGATTACTGTCAAGCATTTTCAGTAACTGGCAGTGAGTTTTACACATCGAAGTGGAGCTATGTTTAAGTTCTCATCAGGAATACGGCGAGATGCCGCGTGGAGTCGTCCAGGAACCGAAGCAGCTCCGGACCATCACACTGCCGCTGCTATGTTTGACCGTCAGTGTGGTTTTGTTCTTCTGAACTTTGTGGCTTCAGGGTAATGAAGCAACAACCAAATTAGCCAGCTGCCTCAAAAGTGTCCAAATCCAATAAAGTGTCTTTGCAAAAGTTTTGATAGAACCTGAATTTCTTTTTTTACATCATAACTGCAGACTTAAATAGTCTTTTTCAAAAAAAAAAACAACACAGGGATTCAGACACGTTTTAGCCATCTCCATGTTATTTTTGTTTATTTGAAAAAAGACTCAATGGGGCAAAAGGACATCAGTAGAAGTCAGCCTCCCTCTATTTGTCACATCTTCTGATTTGTATTGGGGGAAGTGGGCTTTGTCGTTTGAGGGATTGCTGTTTAGCTAGTGATTGATCCGTAGTATCGATAATATCGATACCAAGTCGATATTAGTATCAGATTGATTCTATTGTGATAGGATCAACACTTTAGCTCAGTTTCTAGCTTCAAATGTTATTTTTTAATTGTTGTTTCTCAACTCTACCATAAAAACGATCCTGCTTTGATGTGCTCTTGAACCAAATATTGTTTCTGTTTATCACATTATTAGAGTATTTTGTAGACACATTTACACTCTGTCTAAATTCCGTCCATAGTATTACCAAAAATAATTCAAAGAAAAACTCACAATAACTCCCAAAAGTCAGAAGTTTGATGATATATCATACTTAAACTAGAAGTATCAGTATTGGTATTGGTATCAGTATCAACGATACATTGCCCTGTATTTACTTGTTATCGGATCGCTGCCAAAATATACAGATTCCTATGCGATATGTTGAAGTTTTCAGTTATGATGTAAAAATCTTTGACAGCAAGAAGGTTATGATTTGGCACTGCATGTTTGAATAAGACTTCATCTGTAAAAGTATATCATTGGTAAACAGATCTGCAAATCTGTAAATTAAAGAAACCTACAAAGTTATTAACGACAAAGTAGTGTTAGCGCATAGCATCCACCTCAGTGGAGGGGAGGAGAGGACTGGTCTGCAGACACCCAGATGTACATGTGTTTTGTGTTTCAGGGCTGCTTTTAGTGCTCTGTGAGGTTCAAAGAAGGCAGTGAACTGCATCTTGGAAACACAAACAGTATTAGCCGAGTAGTCTAACCACGGCATTGAATTGTATCAGCAGACTAATGTACGGTGCAGCTCGGCTATGTGTGTGTGTGGGGGTGTGTTTGCGTGTGGGCTGCTTGCACACCAGCTGCATGTAAATGTTTGATTGGGTAATGAAGCTTTGAATAAATGGAACAGAAACGGGTCGCAGTCTCTCTGGGCTGGAAGCAGGTACACATAAAAGTAAATAGCTTGAGTTTTTGTAGAGAATTAAAGATGGCAGATACTGTATCTATCTAAACATATACATATATTTTATTTCATCTAAATGAACTGCAGTCTTAGATTATAAAGAACAGAGCGCCAAAACTTTATTGACAAAACTATTTATTTAACCAAACAAAACACACGGATCTGTTTAGCATACAAAAACAATGGCGTAGTCTTCCTAGTCACACGGCTAGCATGTTTAGCTTAGCGCAGCTTAACTATATGCAACTTAATTTTAGCACCGTTATGTCAACTCTGTTCAATAACTTAAAGTAAGAATTATTGAACCTTTATAGACTACAATTGCAATTGTAGTCTATTGTTTAATTGCTCCCTTTTCTCCTTTATAAGGAGGTTTTGAGTGTAGTAGTCTGAGGATGCCTTTTCTTATTATTATTACATGTCATACACATCAAACTGCCAATGGGACTGCAGGTGGAAATTAGCCACTTTGCTATAATGTCATGAATTTACCAGTAAATGTTAAGTAATATGTCATTTTTAAGACATAAACTTAAAACAGTCAGCAAAAAAGAAACATTAATGGCAGTTGGAAAAACAACAAAAGGAGCATTTCTGTCACCTACTGACATGGAGTTAAGACAAAACTCTAATCTATGTAAGAAATTGACTGACAGCTCTGGTGGACGTGGCCAATCAGATTTCAGGTGTACTTGGTGCACTCTTTTATGATGCTAGTCATAAAAGATTACGATAAAGCTAAAACATTAGCTAATCAGCTAATCAGCTGTGTACAATGTGTTATGGCTACACATTGTAAGAAATGACCAAAAAGTGAAAGCAGTATCAGCAGAAATCCTTCCAGTTGCACGGCATCAAAAACTAGAGAGGATAACCGCCTGAAACATTTTTGTTTTCTGCCAGAAGCAGAGGAATTAACGTTTCAAAAATGAAATGAATCGGAACGATGAAGTAACAGAGACACTCCAACATGCTGCCACTTGTAGAAATTTACAATTCCAGAAATCAGACTTTAAATATTCATGCAAGAACTGAGATTTGGCCAGAATCAATGAAAAAGAACTCACAATGGCTCACCATCAAAGTCCAGCAGAGGCTCAATGGCAAACCTCCTCCTTACCAAAAACAAAACAAAAAACCTCCCATAAAATAGAAGTTACACACTGTTTTGCATTACCCTGCCCCATGACTGAAGCATGAACATCTGAACTCTGTGATCTATTCCAATCTGAACTGGGAGATGAGAAACAGACAGAGATCTGGTGGCCACACATCACTGTGGGAGAAAGACAACAGCAGTTGTTCTTAATAGAATGGACCCTTTAGAGAGAGATGCTGCATTGGAAGTGATCCTCGATCCATGCATGAAAGCTTAATGACGCTGAACATATATGTATATACAACTGCTTTAAACGTTCTTCAAAGTAAGACATTCACATTCACTAAGATCCCTTTAAACAATCTGATAGATGCTCAGGTGAGAGATGCGCAGACTTCTTTGGTCAAAATCGTAAGAAATTAGTCAACATTTCAGGAAGAGAACTGCGGGACGGACTGGTGCGCTTCACAAAACCGATGGCATCATCTGGAGAAAAAAAAACGTGGCAATAATTAAGCCTGTGGTGCAGCGCCACCACAGGCGAGGAGGTCTTTCCAAAGGTTCGTTTGACACAGTGTGGTGTGAAAGTGAACCGCAGCAGCTGAAAATGTCTCTCTGTAAGGCCAATTTTTGTCCCAATTAAACAGTACATCTGGAAAGGAAACTATGTTTGCTACAGTCCCAGACTGAAACTAGCATGTTTACTCAGACTTTCTGATTATTCAGCTTCTAACATCTTTCAATGTTGTTTGAGTTAATCCTGCTCAGATGAAAGCAGTTATTCTGTTGAGTCATAAATCTATTTACTAGCTGCTCTTAAAGGTCAGCGGTGGATGTCTGAGCACAGACAGAATAACATCAACACAGAGAGACCGGGAGCTGCAGCAACCAATACAGCCATTTCTTCAGTTTCCTTATACACATACAGCTCTGGAAAAAAAACTTTAAACAATCAGTTTCTCTGATTTTATTTTTTATAGGTACATGTTTGAGTAAGATGAACGTTGTTCCTTTATACTATGAACTACTGACATGTCTCCGAAATTCCAAGCAAAAACTTACTTATTTGCAGAAAATGAGAAATGGTCAAAATAACGACAAAGATGCAGTGCTTCCAGACCTCAAATAATGCAAAGAGAATCAGTTCATGTTCATTTAGAAACAACAATACTAATGTTTTAACTCAGGAAGAGTTCAGAAATCAATATTTATTGGATATTAAATGGAGTTTGGTGCAGTGGGCTCTTCATTTTTGCCAGAGCTGCATATCTTATTGTATATGGTGTAAAGTTTTCTGATAGTTTGACCTATAGCTAAGAACATTCAATTATTGTTTTAGATTTAGCTATGTGAAAAGCTTCCAATATTAATTTGTGAGCATTTCACAGGGTGTGGTTGTTTAAAATGTCTACTCAGGATGTGGCTGCTCTGTTTACAAGAGGTTCAGTTAAAGAAAAATAAAATCCAATCAAATAATAGATCCATAACATGCATCTGGGATTTAGCTTCGTTAGCAACTTTGATGCAAATCACCTAAAATGGCTTTGATCAGAGCCAATATCCAGCGCTGCGGCATGGCCGGTGACACTCTTCACAAACCATCACTTTTGTGCCGTGAGAGAAAACCGAAGAACCCAAATGAAACGACGACTTGAACTCTCGGCGGCTCCAACGACCCAAACCGCTGCACCATCAGGGCTAATCCACTTTTCAATTTGATGTGCTTCGCAGCTTACAGTCAATGATAAAAGTGAACGTCAGCGCATGTAAACACAAACACAATCATAACAATCCCATGAATGTAATGATGCTGTAAAACATGCAGCCACGGCCATTAAATTGCACAATAGACCACATTACAGGCCCGACAGTCCTATAATCTTCAGTAATGTCTGGTTGTGTGAGTCGACGCGCACCGCAGCATCTTTGCCCCCCGCGGCTTCGCGTCGTGACCTACCACCCCTGGTTTCTGTGTTTCATGTAAATATAGCGTGTAATGACACACTGCGAGAGCACGGATGCTATTATGGCCTTCCTGCCGAGCAGAGGTCATCTTTGCAACCCCACCCAAAAGGAGGGGCTGCCACACCAAAATGGTTAAAAGGACCTTTTGGTTAAAAGACCCAGAATGACATGCAGTTTATCTGCGCGTTTCGCGCCGCAGTTTGCGGTACAAAGTGCGAAATATCCGGGCTGAGATTTTCTCGAAGGGTTTGTTCCGCTTACCAGTGGCTTACTTTTAGACAGAAAAGAAAAGAAAAAAGATACAGAATCTTGACAAAATATTCAAACACCTTGAAAATGTTGATGTGTTATTGTAAAAGTGCAGCAAATGAGGAATAAAAAAAAGTTTTTTTTGTAAAATTTTGTAATTGACATTTTTTGAGCTTTGCATCTTGTTATGATGAGACTCCCTTATCAAAAACATATTTGTGATTCTTTCATGAATGTCTGAGAAACCCCTTTGGTCTCCCATGGCAACCATTCAGTTCTGCAAAAACAAACTTCAGTTGTTAGATGCGGAAAACTTTAGAAAGATTTAGAGCTCTGACTGAAAGGCGCTACTGCCAAGTGGGGGCTGAACTGAAACGCGGGAAATACTTTCCAGATTTTTATTTGTTTATTTTTTAAATGTTTGACATTATGGATCGTTTCCTAGTGAAGCTTGTCGTTTTCGACGTGACAAAATGTGCAAAAGGCTCCAGAGGTATTTATGTGCCTCTGCAGACGTTTTGCATGTGTCTGTCAGGGAGGAGAGAATGGAGGATATCTTGAGGATTATGAGAAGCAGAGACAACTGTGAGACAACTCTGAAACACATTCATAAACGTCTTCCTCAGAGTTCAGGAAGGGCAGCAGGGAGTTTATGGCTTGTAGATGGAATCTAGTTATTTCTATCTCGAAGTAAAACAGTCAAGTTAGATCACAATAATTGCAAACAGATATATGTATTTTTTTTTTTTTTTTTTTTTAGTAGGCCATTATCTAAAATACCCATTTCCATCACAAGAACTGGGCAATTTTTTTTTTTTTTTGTTGAAAATGACATCAGAGACGCTGTTTTGTGCAACGCGGCAGCCATTTGTGCACCTTTCAGAGCAGTTCGCCATGACATTTCAGAAGCTTTCCCTCACACACACAAGTGAAGAAGAGGACCTCTCGCACACACATTTTTATGTCTACTCTCCAAAAAAAAAAAAAAGGTTTCCAAATCACACAAAGATGTAGCCAAACCTTTACGCTGAAAGAAATTCCAGATGGCTGTTTTGTATTAAAAACTTCTTCTCTGGTTCGCAGATTTAAGCTTGAACCCAACCCGTCCCGGGATTTGCATCCAAGTCTCCTGATGTAAAAAGTGCCAAGTGGAAGACATGGGTTTTGTTCATTTTTAGCCAAACTTTGAGGTAGGCCTCGCTTTTGAGTGAGACAAGGGCGTCATCGGGTCCGTTTTGCTCCATCGGCTCCTGAACATGTTTGATTTGATGAAGTTGGGGCGAGTGCAAGGTGGAGGTGGTGGGGGGTGTACACTGTAAAAGCATAATGAATATTGAATCTGAATCCGTTTTACCGTCTCCCGTTCACTTCCACATTTTTCTGCTTCCTAACAAGCGGGCCTTGAAGAAGCCCTGAGGTGTTGTAAAGCAGCACGGTTGTCTGGATCAGAATCCAGCAACTTAATGCGTCCCAGAAAACCACTGTTAGGAATCATGAAAAGTCCTCTGAGGCCTGACAGAGCCAGGTATGAAATTAGGATGTTCTTGTCAGGCTAATTTAGAAAACACAAAGCGGGGTTGGAGGGGTAGGGGTGGGAGCACGCACAACAACTTCCAATAAAATGTCAAGAAAACAAAGACGAAAACTTTGCTATGACTCTTCTCATAACTTCATGCAGATCTGATGTAATCCATTCGCTCCAATGAGAGTAATCTGAGACGCAGCAGTAACAACTGGTATCCATATAGGAGAACGAAGCGTGTTATTGTGGCCTTTGATGCCAATTCAAAAATCCTTCAGATCATATTAAAGCTGCACCTGAGAACATTTCTGCGCCAACGACAGATCAAACAAACGACGCGATGTTTCAAATCAGCGCTTTGGAAGAGAAGGGAGCGCAACATCACCAACAAATCTACCACAAACATAAGCTCGGCCTTTCCGTGACTTTGCTATTTTTGACCGGCATCTGTTTCTGCGTCGCTCTTCCTTTGAAACGTGAATGAATAATAGCGAGGTTGGACGGATTGAGTCTACACAGCAAAAGCAAAAAAAAATAAATCTTACCAAGTATTTTTGGTCTAGTTTATAGTGTAAATGTTTCAATACACTTGAAATGAGACAAAACAGACTTACAAGTAACTTTTTAAGAAGACAGAGGAGCTTATTTTGAGTCAGTAATTTCTTAATATTCACAAAAAAATACTTGCTCTATTGACAAATGTTTCCACTTTCAAGATGGAAAAAATATCTTGTTATATGTGAAATAATCTGCCAATAGGAAGTAGTCTTTTTTTTTTTCAATATCAAGGATTTATTGACTAACAACAAGCTCTTATATCTGGCTCAAAAGTTACCTATAAAGTTAGTTTTGTGTCATTTCGAATGTATAAGATTTTATCTCTAGAAAGTCAGATTTTGTGTTTTTGCAGTGTACTGGTCAATCTTGCAACATTTTAATCTTTTTCCCCCAAACAGCATTCTTTCTTGAAAACATTTAAGAAAGAAGAAGATTAGGTGAGCATGTTTTTTCTTAATTTGTTTATATTTGTTCAACATTTTAAATTCAGGCTCAGATATACAGTGTTCACACATATTTATACATATGTATAAATATGTGTGAACATATTTATACATATTTGTATAAATATGTATAAATATGTATACATACATAAATATGTATACATACAGCAGTCTGTCCAACGACAGACTGCTGGATCCCAAGTGCAAAACGTCGCGTATTAGGAGATTCTTCCTTTCCAGTTTTTTTTCTCTTGTTTTCTGCTGGGTTTTTTTTTTTTTTTTTACTTTTTATTTTCAATAACTCTTTTATATCAACACATACATATGTTCACCTTTGTCACATCTCACAATTCACACCTTAATATCCTATTTACTTAGATTATTTTAGACATTTCACCTACATCAAGCATGCAGGTTGTCTAATTCCGGCTCCGCTAACAGTTATCCAGGGACTATTGATGGAAAAAAAAATACAAAATAGAAGTACATTTCTTTCACATAGACATTAGCCCCATTAAGAGAAACCCATATTCGTTGACAACATCCATGGATCTATAAATCACAATGATTGCAGTGAACGGTAGACACAATGGAGAAACAGACTACAGTAATAAAAGTACATAATAATCAAGATAAATTCGAAAATCTAATATATATGTAAACAAAAAAAAAGGGATAGAGGTGTCAAGGTCCCAATATGAATTTAGCTATAGGTTTCCACTTAGTTTCAAAAGTCTCCATCTGAAGTTGTAGTCTTGATGCTGTTTTTTCCATAATGCAGACTTTTCTAATTCTATCTCTCCACTGCGTGATACTGGGAGGTTGTGGCCTTAACCAAGCATCTGTTATACACGTCTTCGCGATCAGAAGCATGACCCTGATCAAATATTTATTGTCTTTATCGATCATGTCCATGGGGATTGTTCCTAAAATATATACAGATATATCCCGACCTAAATAAATGCCTAAAATACTTTTTATATCTGTTTGCACATCTTTCCAAAACTCGACCACCTTTGGACAATCCCAAAATATATGAGTAAAATCCCCCACCTTTCCACAGTTTCTCCAACAAAGCCGAGATGTCCCACCATATTTAGATGTAACAGTTGGAGAATTAAAGTAACGCATCTTAACTTTCCAGTCAAATCCCCTCCATGTTGGGCTGTTGGATAATTTGTGTCCAGAGCTAAATGTTTCCTCCCAGCCCTTATCTGCTATTATTATATTAGCCTCCAATTCCCACTTCTCCTTAATCTCCTTATTATTGACAGTGGATTCATATTGTAGGCTTTAGTATAGTTTTGAGCTCTTTTCTGCTGTTTTTGTTTATGAATGTTGTAAATAGTTTGTTTTATTATCAACGCACAAATAATCATGCACATTATGCACGTAAAAAAAACTGCACAATATTTTGCTATATTTTCCTTACCCTACAGTATTTATCAATCTAGCTTTTTCTTAAAGTACTTTTTATTTTTGTGTGTACCTACATATCTTGATGCTACTGCACCTGAATTTCCCCACTGTGAAGGATTTTTCCACTCCATGAGAATGAATGCTTCGTTGCAAGGTGCCCAGAAATAACAAGCTTTTTGTTGCCATCGACACGATCCCGACATAATTCTGGCTTAATATCCCACCAACCATCTAATCAAAAACGGCAAAGCTCATTTAAACTTGTTTGTTTCCTGGTATTTACGGCGATTTTAAGCGTAGTTCAGGAATTAAGTCAAAGCTAGCTTACTGCTATCTGACTTTACCTAACTCAGAATTCCTCTTAATGCGTTTCAGATCGTGGTTTTGTGGGAACCACATCAACAGAACCAATGGAAGCGAGACACATTCCCAGCATGATGCTACCACCACCATGCTGGACAGGTGAGTCACCGTGAAGTCCACTAGATCCATCCATCTCCTCTGACCAGAAACGTTTTCATCCAGGAGGTTTTTTTTTTTGTCAGCCTGCAGTTTGAGTCGTGAAAGTTTCAGCGTTGTACTGGGTTCTTTGTTTGTTTGCTCGTGATTTTTTTCCCCCTTTCTTTGTGGGTAACCTCTAAGTTCATGTTGCTGTTAAACTTACTCTCCATGTTGTGATGTTGGTGTCCCAGCAGTTTCAAGTTCAAGATAAATTTGAGTCTCTGTGGTTTTTAGGCCAAGAATGGTTTTCCTGTTCCTGACCATCAAAAATGATTTAGAACAGATCTCCGTCATACTAAACTACCAGTTTAGAGATGTACTGGTTTAAATCAGACATTGAACCCCAGTAGTCATACTTACATTAATGCCTATGTAAACTTTTGACCAATGGGTGTTACCGTAGCTTGTGCGTTATTTGTGTCTCGTTTATTTCCTGCATAGGTTACCAGTGGCTACTGGATCACACTTTCGAAGTTTTCCTACAGTTTTCATTCAACTTCAAGTCATTAGTTTAAAACCAACCAACATTGTGAATGTGTGACTGACAGCAGCATAAAGGTCGGGACTCAAATCAGATCAGATCATAATCCAAAAAGGTTACGCTCGCGTCATCCTTCGACTACGTCTTCATCCTGCAAACAAACATGTTCAATTAAACCGACGGTTGTTCTTAACAGTAAATACTGCTGCCTCTCGGAAGGAAATTATAACCTGTTTTTGTTTTATTTGCCTGTTTTTTCCAGGCATTCTGATATCCTCCCATATTATAACAAATATGTGTAGACCTTAGCTAACCCGGAGACCGAATGCTAATAAGTGGATAGAGAAAATAATAACTTAATGTCTTTTAAAGCTTGAATTTTCTTTGATGCCAGATTGTTTTTCTTGAGGTCCATCATCTGACTGACCATTTATTTGCCTTCTTTGTGATAGTTTACACATAATTTAGGATTTCTAAAAGTGCAGGATGCAGTTTTGGCAGTAAGTCCATATGATGCCATTAATGTCAAAATCCAAAAGCAAGGATTTGCATAAACTGACTGGAATGGATATAACAGTACAGAAAAGATCACTACTGATCCAAATACAGTAAAATCAGGGACGCACTGATCCACTTTTTTCACTTCTGACACTGTACTGAATCACAAATTTATTTGATAAATCTGCACCAGGACAGCATAATTAAATAAACCAATATTTTCACAAGTTTGGTCAAACATGTAAGAAGAACAACTTTCATTTGTTCAGTGAAATTAGGAGTCGAACAGCCAATGTGAAATAAATAAGAAACTGAAAGTGAACAAATCTTTCAAATGGTTCAGAAAGTGAAATTAGAGATTCTAAACATAATGTCGAAACAAATAATAAAGTGTGACTTTGCTGAGAGTACGAAGCATAGAATCACAATGAATAGATCTGTCCTCATGGATCGGGCACATTGTCATCGATATCCGATGTAGGATTTTGTTTCAATATCGTGACTGATGCCGATATTCGTATTGGATCACTGTGTCTCTAAGTAAAATTTTTATTCATCATAAGAAAGTCAAAGAGATTGGTCACATAAATGAAAATGAAATATTCATTAAACAATATGTATTATTTATTAGTGAAAACAGATGAACAATTGCCTTATATAATATGATCTTGTTCCACGTCATCAGTAATGTGTGCACTTTGATGTTCATCCAAACCAAACCAATACTGAAACGTTCTCTTAAAAACAGAACTACGTATGTGAACCACAGCCAGAGCAAAGTCAAGAGCTACTTGTGTCTCATTAAGTGAAAAAATAAAAATTTGCTAAAAGTTAATGGTAATTATTCATGGCTGATACAAAGACGGATGCATCTGCTGTTATCCCATGTATTTGTACCGGATTTAAAAAGAAAAACTGCATCTGAGTCTAAGCAAAGGGTGCAGGTGAAGTAGAGTAATGTGCTTTGGTGATCATATTTGAAGCCCTACAACATTTTGCAGGACTATTTCTGTGTGAAAATCTAAATGATTAATGTGATCTTGGGACCAGATTATAAAGGTCAACTTTTTTTTTCTTTTTTTTTTTCCGGGCTTAAAAATGCCACGGAACAATAAATTCAAACACAAACAACGAAGCCCAAATGTTGTGAACAAATCTATTGGTTTTATTTTGATCAAAAAGAACAGACTGTTTATGTTGATACACTTCATTTCACGTGAAATTAAACGGATCGGAAAAAGGTCTGGACACGTTACAGAGTAACAGCACACGAAGCCAGGCAGTTACATATTCAACCAAATATTTCCCCGTCTATTAATAAATGTGTTATTCTACACAACAGCTAAAACCTACACGTCACCATTCATTCGGTTGATCAAGTCTCTTCTCTTCTAAAAGTGGAGATAAAGTAACAGGTTTTTAAAATGAGGAACAGAGCGGGGCATGAAGGTCATCCGGACTGTGTGCTTTTTTATTGGATGGTCGACAAAGTGTTTTTTTCTTGTTGTTGTTGTTTTTCACCGCTCTGTCCTGGTTGGATGTATGAAGTGTAAAAGGCAGGGGGAGGGTGTGGAGTTCACGCCCACCAGAAGCTGGCCCTGGAGATGGAGAGGACGGAAAAAAAAAAAAGAAGAAGAAAAAGTTGGGCTGGATGGAGCAGAGAACTGAGGAAGAGAGGCGACATATGTGGGATTCGATTAAAGGTTTAATAAAAGTGTCAATCTTCCTCATTAGCCAAGGGTTGAAAAGCTATGACTCAGGATGAGTTGCTCTGAGACCCAGAAAGCTCTCAGGTTTCTCATCAGAAAGGATGCCAAGGGTTCCAACACATGCATTTCTGACATTACTCCCCAGTGAAACGAGTAAACAAAATATAATGTTGCATATAATGGTGGCAACTACACATATGTGTTAAAACTGTTACTCTGTCATGACAGTATAACACAAAACAGATAATGTTAATAGGAAAAAAAAAAACAACAAAAAAAAAAACAACACAGAACTACATAGCTCGGTCAGAAACAACTAATCAGAGCCAGGAGGAGGGTCTTAGCGCTGTACATCAAGCTCGCACTCTGCTACGCTACAGCGCCTTCTCGAAAAGCAGAGAGTCCTGAGTGTTAAAGCTAGTTAGCATTTACACCAATGACGGCAGATAAAAGGTTTTCCTGGAACTGTAAATCGTTTTTCCACTATTAGCACATTGAGCAACACGTACACAACGGTGATTGACAGCAGTAAGGCCCTCCTCCTGGCTCTGACTGGTTGTTTTTGACTGGGAGCTGTGAGTTTTGGCAGGTCGATACAGTAGCTCTGGGAGGACTGAGAGGAGCTTAATTTTTTTCTCAAACCATCTCATATTATACTGTCATGACATAATCATAGTTTAAACAAATATGAACCCTTTTGGTATTAATTTTGTTTTTTGTTTTTTACAAAAGTTACATACTTTAGCTTTAGATCCTCAGGTTTTAAATCTCAGAGCACAATAAAAACATCCCATCAGTCAAGTCTGACCTCAGCTGATTCCATATCATCACTGCAGCACCTCGAATCACCCCTGGTCAAATTATTGACTTTTTTTTTTTTTTCCAGTAGCATGTTTAACAGATGGTATGAGGCATTAATGTGAGCATTACATCCAAACATCTCTGCTTCGGTTTAGACGCAACATTGCAAATCTAAGTCGCGCTTCCTTCTTTCCAGGAAAAAAAAAAAATAAATAAAACTATTTCCTCCTGGCAAGCCTTTCTTAAGTTTCTTTTCTGCCCTGGATTTTAACATCCACCATGCTAACTGAGTCCGACATGTACCTGTGCCATGTCTTCTTTTTTTCTTTTTTTTTTCAGCTATTCGCTGTGACGTCAACACCTGGGAAATCTGACAAATTTCTTTAATGTCTTCTGCTGGTGAATCGCCTCAGCTTGAAATTATGGACTTCAAATTGGTTGGAAAGGGTTTTACAACTTTTCTAAGATTCAT
Source organism: Girardinus metallicus (assembly GCA_903067095.1). Lineage (NCBI taxonomy): Eukaryota > Metazoa > Chordata > Actinopteri > Cyprinodontiformes > Poeciliidae > Girardinus > Girardinus metallicus. The sequence continues at coordinate 70,983 of CAEGAE010040149.1, forward strand.
TGAGAACACCAACTACTCCTCTGAGGTCATTGCTGATGTTGTTCCCTCTTGGTATTGAGTTAATACACATCTTCATGCTCCATAGCAACAAAGTCAGCTTTTCAGGAGGCAGCTCCACTTGCTGGTGATTACAATTCAAAAACTTATTTTCCCTCTGAAATCGTACAAGTGCACTCAAGTTTTCCTCCCGTTTTTGTTCGCTTTTGATATTGAAGTATGACATAGTGGAATCTGTAGCGAGCCTTAGCACAACTCAGGTTGGAATTCAGCTGTTCTGTCTTGCGATGTGTGAAACTGAAATCGAAAGGCAGCATACGAGCTTTTCACGCAAAACTTTGCCATTTTAAGTTGTGAGCACTTAGTTGCTTGACACGTTAAATATGATGACATTATAAATTGCTTTAAACAGATGATATGAAGCTTTGTTTTTTTTTTTTTTTTTTTTAACCTTTTATTTGAATGCAACATGAAAGGTTCTATTAAAATGGAAAAGAGCCTGAAGGAGAAAGGTAAATGTTCATTCAGGTTGGGATGCACCGATATGGAAATCTGGGCTGATCGTGGCTCTGATACTTATCGATACTGTACATTTCCCCAATCTGTTGACATCGTGAAAAAAACAACCAATCAGAACCAGGAAGAAGGTCTTAGCGCTGTCAATCACTTTCGGGACAATTTGTATTTTTAACCACGGAGTTAAATACTTGTTTGTATTCATTGGCTTATTTATTGTTCGCCTTTTTTAGTCGTGCTAGCACCTATATGTTTTTGATCGATACTTTTTGGTTGCAGCAGTGGAGTTCAGTGCCACGCCCTCTGGCTGAATATTAATTCAGTCAATTAGTCAAGTTTATTTATATACCACTTTTCAGCAACAAGGCAGTTCGAAGTGCTTTACATCACGAAAAACACAACGATAAAAAGTCGTAAAACACATCATGCAGTCACCAATTGAGAAACCAGAAAAACGTTACATTTTATCGAGCACCATCATCAATTATATTGGTCAATGTTGCAATGGTTATGGCTAGAAAGCAACTCTAAACAGGTGGGCTTTTAGTCTGGATTTAAAGGAACTCAGTGTTTTGGCTGTTTTGCAGTTTTCTGGAAGTTTGTTCCAGATTTGTGATACATAGAAGCTGAATGCTGCTTCTCCACGTCTGGTTCTGGGGATGCAGAGCAGAACCAGAACCAGAGGACCTCAGAGGTCTTCTGGTCAAAGATCAGCAACAGTAGGTCTTTAATGTGTTTTGGTGCCAAGCTGTTCAGTGATTTATAAACTAACACAAGTTTTTTGAAAGTCTATTCTCTGAGTTAGTGCAATGACTTTAAAAGTGTTGCTGTTTTTACTGCGACTTATTGTAAAATTATTTGTCCATTGGAAAGATTTGAATCTGAATGATGTAAAAAAAAATAATAATAATAATAATAATAATGTTTTATTTACTGGATCAGTACCAATATGCTAAAGATTGCCTAGTTTCGGGATCTTAATAGTAATTATATTTTTGCAAAGAAAAAAAACAAAACAAAACAAGCTAAAGTAGGTTAACTGCAAAAAGACTAAACACAAAAAAAACCCCGTCTCTTCTATCAATTTAGTTCAAAAGAAGCTATTGGATGGTTTGTACCTGACAGGGCTTTAGTAGTTGATCATCCTCTTGATTGCATCGAAGCACTTCCACTTATCTGGGATGTAGAAGGGCTCAAAGATGTGCGGGAAGGGGGTGTCGTACCCGCAGACCCTGGCTATAGGAGCCTCCAGGTTAAGGAAGCACTGCTCCTGCAAAGGGAAAAAAAAAAAAACAACAACAGCTGCCGTTGGTTCAAAACAACCCATCTAATCCCACAATTTTGGCTCATTACATGAATACACGGCAGAAACTGTTCAGAAATGGTTTGTCAGAGCAAATTAAAAAAGGACAAATCCATAACTTTGATTTATGCGACGCATACCAAAATGGCTTTGACACTGTCGGTAATTACAAGCAGACACATGCCTGCACAAGAGGTTCAAATAGTGCGAGTGAAAGCTTAACACAACAATAAAATCCTAATGCGGTAGTCTGGAACAGATGTGATGGTTGCGCTGGAAGCTTTGGCTTAGAAGAAGAGGAGGAGGAAGAGGAGGAGGAGAAGCAGTTTGGGAGCAGAAGGCGAAAACAAAACAAAATGTGGAAAAATGCGGCGAGGAACTTTGCTCCTTTTTAAAACCATTTCTAGCCTAAATCTGATGACTTTTGTTTTTCAAAAATTGGTTGGTGGATTTTGAAACAGCTGGGAGTGGAGTAGAGAAAAACAGTGTTAACCACCTGTAACATAGAACCTGGCTTGGTTAAGTCATTTGGACAGACTCTCTCTCAAAAAAAAAAAGAAAAAAAAAAGATTTGCCATCACTCTTTGATTCGGGGGAAGTAACCTTTCCCAACTGTCAATTTAGCTAAGTAAAGACATTTTCTTATGCTGATATACACCATCAACACGAGGCATAAAACACTTAGAATCTGGGCAGCATGTGCAGAATGTCTGTTTTATTGGTCAGAAATACTTCAGACCAAATGGAAGGCTCCTCAAAGTGGGACAATGCTCAGGCAGTTTGGCTAAAGTGCAAAACAAACGATGACACGTGGCTTCATATGAAGTATTCTTCTCTTTCCAAGGAAACCAACAAAAATGCTGTAAATTGGACAACAACCCCACCGAGTGCAGTTAGATAAAAGTCCCTTAGATCGAACCGAGCGAACGACCCGCGGTGAAAGCGCACGACTGACTGACTGACTGACTGACTGACTGACTGAGTCACAAATGACGAATCCGCACGCTGGCAGTCAAGCTTGTTGATATTTGACAAGGCAGGACATGTTCACTGCATCCAGAGCTTTTTACTTCCAATAAAACATCTGACAGAATCCTGAGTAATGTCACATTTAATGAGGGGAACGTCTGTGTTTTCAATTTTTGTAAGTCACAAAAAATAAATAAATGAATAAATAAATAAATCGAGAGAAGCAAACGTGGATGTTTTTTTCTTTCATTTGCCTCGTTCTTTTTCCCATAAAAAATTTATTCTGAGAACAGACAAACATGCGAAACCATATTACATGTCTGCACATCATCATCTAATTTTTCCTCTAGGGAAAGGTTGAGCGAATTACAAAGCTAATTCCAACTTTTAAGTAAATAATTTGCTGTAAACCTGAATTTTCATGCTGTATTGTTCTCCACGGAGCCAAGATTCAATATGCCTCTATAAAATATATTTAAAAAGTCACCACGTCACTGAAGAAAGCAGGCAAAGTAGCTCTGAGATGTGAGGCATGGAAATGCATTGCAAGAAACATAGTTTTCAATCATACTTGCTCATTTTATCACCAATATGTACAAGCTATTAGCGAGTATGCTTCGAGTGAGAATCACATTTATGCAAATATTGCATCGCTGTATAAGATGTAGCATGGAGACTGTGGCTTTGCTAATAAGGATTTGATTTTAGTTACTGATGAAGTCAAAGATCTTGGACGTTCCATTTAATCTTTTCCAAGTGTTGTCTAAGGCCAGCTGTTTGATAGTTCAAGATGTGCAGAAACGATAATTGACGTGTGCTTGAATTGTGGCTCTAAATCATAATCGAATCCATTGTTAAGTGCCTGAAGATTCCCACTTTTATTTTACTGTCGACTGTTTGATTCCCTCTTCATCAACTAAACATGTTTGCAACGGAAACAATCAAAAATAAATGGATAAAATAAAACAGGGGCTGCACAGTGGCGCAGTTGGTAGAGCTGTTGCCTTGCAGCAAGAAGGTTCTGGGTTCGATTCCCGGCCCGGGTCTTTCTGCATGGAGTTTGCATGTTCTCCCTGTGCATGCGTGGATTCTCTCTGGGTACTCCGGCTTCCTCCCACAGTCCAAAAACATGACTGTCAGGTTAATTGGCCTCTCCAAATTGTCC